>JAAEAF010010807.1:0-33602 GCA_011037195.1 Triatoma infestans | reverse complement strand
CCCCCACCCCCCCAAAATGGGCCACCTTGTCTTATTTTCTTAAAAAGGTGTCAAATCGTTTGTCCGCTTACCTTCATATTTAGCTATAAATTTATGGCTGTTGGATTTTTTTTTTAACCACAATTGATTTTACAATACCGCAATGAAAGAATAATTCTCACCAATGAATGAAGACTTGGTTGGTGGCAGACAGAACATCAGATATGTCTAATTAATATTGGTCGACTGATCCAAATCGTAAACAGAAGGCTTCCTTAGGGATATGTTTAAATTCGTGGAAACTTCGTTTATTTAGCCTATCAAAAAGTAGGCTAAAATTTATAACTGAGTTTATAATTAATGTTTAAAACTTATGGTAAAAAATATATATGACCTGATTTTTGGTCTTTATCGAGAAAAGTTCGGAATAGTGGGAAAAAAAAATTAGGAATCATTTCGATTGACCGATTTTATCCAAACTTGGAATTTTCAGCGACAAATTTAATTTTCTCACTGAAAAATAACGATAGAGTAGCGATTGGTAACCAACCTATGACCGATGCCACCTAATGTTCATCCTAACGAAAATAAGTATTCGTTACTATTTGGAAAGATTTATATTTAATCTACATTTTCTTAGACATTAAATGGATTTTTTTTTTTTTATCCATCTACATTGTACAGTCTCCTTATTTCCACATCCTGAAGAAATATCATCAGGAGGCAACATCTTGACAAGATTTTCAACTTATTGTAATAACGCGAAATGTATAGATTTTTAGAATTAATTGAAACAGAAATGCCAAAGGATTTGCCAAATGAAAATAAGTTACAACCAACTTGCACTGGTTTCGCATTTACCAACTTGAATAAGTAAGTGGACTTTATTTAATTTAAATATATAATTTAATAATATTACTACATAACTGTCTGTTTTAAATTTTAAAAAAATTGTAAATTATCAACTAGTACATCATTATTAAAACATTATGGTTAAAGACCTGAAATGATGACCTTTAGGTTAGTGTCGGTTGTCAGAAATTGGGAATAGTTATGAAATGTTACTGTCTGAATGGAATACCTCATTATGAGATATGCATTTAAATTTGTTTCAAAACCAAATAAATTAAATAAAAATAATAATAATGAATATCTATAATAAATTTAACCTAATAAATTTGAATTAAACAATAAATTCGATTACATTATTCATTCAGTACTTATAGGTATTAAAAATTGGGATTTCAGATGTTCCTTATCTCATAATGCGTATAATATTATATGGGGAAAATCGCTTTATCTTAATAAATACACATTTCATAATGCAATCGAATTGTGTTCGATGTGTAATTTAGATAATTGAGATGAAAACTTTTATTACTTCAAAGCGATATGTCCCATACTAAGAGAATTGAGGAGGTCTGGGGAAAAGAGGCCCTTAGGTAAAATCTTTTTTTTGAGAAAACGTACATTGAATGTTATTTATTATTGAGTTTCAACAATAATCACTTTTAATACCATAGTTGTGGATGAGCTTGTAGCACATTTAACATAATTTTTATGAGTAAAATCATGTTAGATTTAAAAAAAAAAATGCAAATGTAACTAATTAACATTATAGGCCCTTTTTATGCAGAACTATATTTTAAATAATTTTGTGAACAACAATAATTCTACCTTTCAGTTTCCGTTTCTTACAGCCTTCTTCACTCGCAATATTATTATCAACATTATTTATTCACATACAGTAACAGTGCAGTAACAAACAATATCACAGCCACTCAAATGATATTCCCACCAAAAAGAAAAACAGCTGTTCAAAGAAAAACAATGTGCTGCCATCTATAGTTGATCTATTGAAATAAAATTTGGTCAGCATGTGCAGGAAGGTTAATTTGAAATGTCTTTGGGGAAAAAGGAAATATGATTCTATGGGTCCCTTTTCCCCAGACCTCCTCAATTTAGGGTTAAGTTGAAATATTTGAAGAAAAATTATTTAAATGAACTGGAGTTTGAGGTGTACTTAAATGGGAAATTTTGGAAGAATCTGGTGAATTATTTGTTAAACAGCATGAACAATACAGATATCAGCTTATAAAAGAATTAGGTATTATTGATTTAATTTATCTATATTATTATTATTATTATTATTATTATTATTATTATTATTATTATTAGTCATTCTTGTGGTTTTTGTTTCCTGTTATGTTTATATTTGAAAATGAATTTTATTTTATTTTCCTCTTACTTAGTTTGTTAGTCTTAATATGTAGGCCAATGTAAGGTATGATCTTGAAAATTCTTTTACTTTATTTTATTTTTTCTAGAAATGTGTAAAGTAGAGACAACTCCTCAGACGGTCTCAGTACTATAATTAATTTTAAAAGAAATTCTAATCTTGTTAATAAATAAAGATCTCTTATTATTATTACTATTATTAATAACTAATTTTTCCAAATCTAGCAATTTATACCACCCTGGCTGGCTGCTGTGTTAAGTTTATTGAAAAGCATTAGTGGAAGTTATAATTTCATTAAATAGTTAGTAAAATATATATTTTGAAACAATGAAGGAAAAAATATGGTCTTTAAACCAAACAAATGCCTAAACAATCTTTAGAACCAAAGATTTAAAAAAAATTCTTTAAGAAATTAGTAATATAGGGACATCTTAAAATTTCAAATTAGAGCAAAAAAAAAAAACAGTCATTCAGAATTAATTTCTTGCTTTTGAATATATGGAGATGGGTTCGCCGTGCCATCTTGGTATACTTATCACAATACTTCCTCTTACATAGAAGGAGAGAGCAGAGTTTTAAATCTCAGAAATATTAAATTGAAGTCAAATCTCTACAAGAATTGATAATAGCATAACGATGGATGAGAATCGGAAACCGGTGGGAAATGAATAAGCATACAATGACGGATAAAAATTACATGTTTTCTACTTTTAATTTCTACTTTCAAATACCTACAGTACTATTTGAACCTATTGCTTTTTGCTAAACACTTATTCTTTTTTTTGTTTTTTTAAGTGAAAATTCTGGTAGGAAACTTTCACACGACTAAATCTTACTACTGATAGCAATACTTTATCTAGAAACTCGGGGCCTCCAAATAGAGATTCAGCAATTAGACCTCAGCTGGGCCCATTGTACACCAAATTCCTAAATTACAATAAAATGACAAATTTTCTTTTCAACATCAAATTTTACTTATTTGTCCTCACATAAAATATAGAATTGATGAGAAGACAAGTACCACCAGGCAGTTAATTATAAATGATTGTAATCCAAGAAAAGAGCGTCCATAACATTCAACTAACCCCGAAATACTACCACAAATATTGCAAAACTAACCAAAAATAACATTTTTTGGGGGGAAAAATATTACAAATAAAAAATGGATAGGTTTATAAAAATAGCACGTTAGAATAACCATAACGGTAATTGTTATAGTCAGTCGTTTTCGAGAAAATTTCCCCCCAAAAAATCTAAAATTACCAATTCCATAAAGTCGCAAATCCTGGTTAATCGATTTTTCTTAAAATTTGGAATTCTATCAGTTAGGAACTTGTACACTATACTGAAATGGTACTTTTGAATAAAGTTTAATGCTACTGTTCCCCCATAACCCCCTCCCCCTAAAAAAAATCAATAAATATTTCTAATATTTAAAGAAAGTAGTAGGTATATAGTATCCTCAGGCTAGGAAGGCTGAGCTGGACAGGTCACTTGGCCAGGATGGGAGATACTGAAATCCCGAGGAAATTTTTGGAGGAAGTACTCCATCGGAATAGAAGAGCCGGTAGACCGAGGTTGAGATGGGCAGATGGTGTGACAGCCGATGCCGGAACCTACCGCATTGAGGAGGCCAGGACCTACCGCGGGTTCTAGCGCCATTTAGATAGATAGATAGTATTTTGCAGAAAATCGCGAAAAAAATATTTTAAAAAACACTGTAAAGTAGCACTTCCGGTTAATGGACTTCGTCCGAAACTATCGTGTTCAGATGCGGTGTTAGGTAAAGTTTGAGCTTCCTATGATTTTCCGGTTTTTGTGATATTTTGTTCACACACACATAAATATACACCCAAACATAGAGACCATTCACTAAAACCTTCTTTTTTTTCGCCAACAGGGGCCCCCCCCTCAAAACTTGATTTTCGGGTAAAAACTCAATTTCTTTTTCACTTTTAGGAGTAAGAGAAATTAAAAAGTTGCTAAAAAGGATAGAGAAGGAAGAAGTCTCTCCCAGAATCTTTCTAAAATAAATATTTTCTCCTAAAATGTTTAAAATAAAAGTATTAGAGAGGGAAGGGAATAGCTAAGTGGTTAGCGTACTGGATTCCCACGCGGAGGACCCCGGTTCGAGTCCAGCTGTCCCTTAGATTTTTTCTTCCTAGGAGCCTCTGCAACTCACTGTCCGGTGATGGGCAGTGTTGTCTGTAACGAGAGGGCACTGTCCGGAGGCTAGAAGTGCATTGAGAAGGCTCCGGGCGCCAATGACCATAGCTGTTAAAGCGCCTTAAAGTAAAAAAAAAAAAGTGATTGAAACGCATAATATTTTCTATGCCTACAAAATTTAAGGAAAATCGTGAGTACTATAAAATATATCCTAACTAAAAAATATATTCAGTGTAGTGGAATTTTGAAGATAATTCTGGTAATTGGAGTTTCCTATAATTTTTTTCATTCTTGAACTATGTTGTTAACATAACACGCGCACGCACACAAAGATCAATTTCTATAAACCATATTTCCGGACTTAGAAGTTCTCAAAACATATCTTTCCGGTGGAAACACAAATTAGAAAAATTGACATGACATAATATTTCCTTCCTCTTCCACAATAGAAGTTAAAGTAAAAAACATAACAACAATAAATATGCCTCAATCACAATACTTCCTCTTACATGGAAGGAGAGAGGAGAGTTTTAAATCAAACTGCCAATTAAAAATGTATACCCCTGTATACTGTATAAAATATATAATAAAAACGACCATTTAAAAATGAATTTTTAAAGAAAAATTTCAACAATTTTAACGTTTAACCTAACCAATGTTTAAAAGTTTTATTTTGCGTACCTACTTTTGCCATCTTGAATCAAAATTCTTTTCTATGATTTTCAACGATAAATTTAGGAAATAATTTTTTTTTTTTTTGATGCAGAAACACCGTTCTAAACATTGCAAAAACACAGTAGGTAAAAAGTATTTTATGGAAGTATCAATTCTACTACAATTCCTACGACAATTTCCAGAAAAGACCACAACCACTTTGCTTTGTGGCTTAGGAGGAGGGGATAATTGTATCTCTCATGAATATTGTATAAAACTAGTGAAGCATGCATGTAAGTGAGCATTATATTTCACACTTCTCTAGCTAGGGTGGTAAGGGTTCTACAAAAAAAACCAGCCACTCTGTAAACCAACAGAAACAAGAAGGATAAAAGAAGTGGAGGTATTAACCAGAGAAGTTTACTCCCTCCAAAGTGGGTGTGGCAGCTCCGCCCTCCAAGAGGGGGTTTTATCTCCATAGTAACGAACTCACACAGTTGTTCTACAAAATTTCTTCACCATTCCACTCACACTTCGATAACCTTCTTTTTTTCTTCTGCTTCTTCTTCTTCAATTTTTCCTTCTTTTTTTCTCTCATCTTAACAGGGTCACTCAGTCTTCATCAGCTGGCCTTCTACCTTAATCACAACGCCAATCTCTCTCTCACTTAGTCACTGGCTAACAAAGAGTTTCTACTTAACAACAGGAAAAGTGAAAATCCTTGGATAAATATGTGCCAACCTATATAGTTAGCACAAGTGATTTTTTGTTACAATCTACTCACTGTTTCCATCTTTCATTCATCTAGAAGCACAATTTTCTCAATTTATATAAATATGATGTGTTGTAATACAAGTAACATTTTATTCTCATTATTTGTGCCTTTTATGTTACGAATTTATTAGCCATATTTCTGAGTGTCAGTTTACAAATTGAATTAACCAATGGGATGGCAAGTTTGTTTATTATATCGAGGTTATTTATTTCCAATGTAAAACATTTTAATTTAAAAAAAAAATATAATCTGGTGTGAAACACTCAAACGACTTTCTATTTCCAGTTAGAAAGTTAGACTCTTTCCTAACTATTTGCCTTCTACAATGGTGAATCCATTACTGAGAGTATAGAGGTTAGACATTGTATCGCAACTTTCCCAGAATCACTTTCAAATTAATTTTCACGGGGAAAATGTTCTCCAATTTCCTTAATGGAGAAAAACCGTACAATATATAAAAAAAAAGGCACTTCCTAGTAGAGCCTATGTCACATACCCAACTCAATCCCCTAAAATGTTTCAAATAAATGCTATAGAACTTTATAAGTACCTACCTAATTTCTAAGTAGTTATAAAAGTTTTTGTACATAAAAATAGTTTTATTTAAAAGTAAATATAAAAATGCTTTATTTCAATCTTATTCTTTAATATATAAACCTTCATTTTCCTAACCACTTTCACCCACCAAACATTTCAGTTTATCCACTCCTTTTGTTTCAAGGTGATTCACATTCTAATCTAATTGCTTCATTATTTTCAAAGTGCCGTTCAGTGAGAAAACGTGCCATAGACTGAAAAAGATCTTAATCAAATGGTATAAACATCGAGGCTATAGGATGAGGGAATGCTATCATGTTGCTGAGTAGCTTTATTTCGGTTAATTAAACTCACCACCTTATTTTCTAAAACTTCATAAATTCTATTCAGTTCTGTATAAAGTTCCGAGTCAACAGCCCTGCTATCTGGAACAGACATAAAAGTTTCACAAAACGCAAAGGCATGACATCATTCAAGAAACCACGGGGGGGGGGGAGTAGGCTAGTCCAGCGTGATTATTAAAGAAATACAGTTAAAACTCTTATTTTTTTAGTTATTGAGTTAGTTTTTATTTTACTTTTAGATTCTATTTACATGTAAGCGTTTTTAGATTTAATAAACTCCAGAAAGAAATAAAAGGGAACGGATGGATTATATATATTGGTTAAATGAATAACCTTAATCCATGGATCGTTTTGTAAAAACCAACGTTAGAGGGGGAAATGTTGAAGATATTATAGTGACTGTGTAGAGATTTATGTACACCAATAATAAGAGTGTGTACATATGTGTATATATATATATATATATTGCAACTGACTCGGTTTTGGGATACAGCGGCAATATGCTTGTTTACAGCATCACTCTTTAGATTGTACAAGAGGGTGCTGAACTGTTATCTTTATTAGGAAACAAATAGTCAAAAGAGTATGAGGCGGTAACATGCCATTTGGGGATGTTGTACTGGAGGCAGCCCAAGTAACCCAGAGGATTATGAGTCGCCTTGTAAATGACCTTATAAACCCACCAGTGCTGTATCTTTCCACACCCTCAGGGAATATTAAAAAAAAAAAAGGGAATGAAAGAAGAGAAAGAGGGACTCTACCCTGGATTTATTGGGGGCTATCATGGGACTAAAGGGGGATTATTATTAAAGTGAAAAGAGTATAAGGGCTGGTTTTTCACCCTTGGTAATGGGCGGAGTTTCAAACTGTATTTATGTAATAAGCTGTGATGAAGAAAGAGTTTCTGTGTAATGATGAGATGCCAGATATTTAACTCTCTATTTTACATTTTACTTCGTTATTAATCTGTTATCACTAAAAAAAACAAACAAAAGTTTATCAACCACGATTTCGTTTTTTATTAAAAACTTAATCAACATATTTCGCATTTTACTTCAAGCTTTAAGTCTATTCCCGTAATATGTTTGATACAAATTTTATAGTAATCAGAATAATTAAGATTGACCTCCTAGGTTCCTACGAGAATATTTAGGGTCACTAGGAAGTACTACTTTAGAATATATATCTTTTTAAATAGTAAGAAATAAACTAGTAGTCTTTTTGTTGATTAAAAAAAAAAAATCTGGTCTGACCGACTTCCTATTATTCATGTAAATACAATTATATATCAGAGACATTTTCCGTGGTAGCCTGCTTCATTTTGTGGTCATCGACCGGTTTCGGGCGTTCGCCCATCTTCAGGATGCGTTCTTCAGACAGTGTGCCAACCAGACTCGTACAGAGACTTACTAACTAAGTTAGTGAAACTAAGTCTCTGTACGAGTCTGTGTTGGCACACTGTCTGAAGAACGCTTCCTGAAGATGGGCGAACGCCCGAAACCGGTCGATGACCACAAAATGAAGCAGGCTACCACGGAAAATGTCTCTGATGCTTTCCAGCTCTGCGGAACCAACCACCACAACAATTATATATGTATATACTAGCTAACCCGGCCACGCTTCGCTGTGGCTCAGTCTGAATTTTAGGAAAGTAAACATAAGTATTACAGTTAACATAGATTCAGCAAGAAAACAAATCATTTAATTTGTCTACTTATTCTTCTTTTGAGTGTACAATGTTGCAGAGATTAGATGGGAAGGTGATTTTTCTCGTCTGGGTTTGTAGGAACAGCGGCTGTTACCGAGTTCGAGTAATTGTCTTGAAAATATGGCAGCGGTTGGATCGTTTTGAAGTTAAACTCTCATATTCGTTGTTAAATGAATTTTTCTAACTGTGCTCCAAAGAGTTGAACATTTCAAGCAGGCATGCAATTCATCCGCTGGGGTTGAGCGAGGTATCACTGGAAGCGTTTGCCTGAAGTCACCGGATAGAAACACCAGTGTTCCACCAAATAGAACCTGATTATTTCCCAAGTCTTTCAATGTATGGTCTAATGCTTCTTATGAGCCATTGTACACTCATCCCATACAATCATTTTGCACGCCCGAAGAACCCTTCCCATTCCTGATGTTTTAGAAATGTTACATGTTGGGTTTTCTGTGAAGTGCATGTTTAGTGACAGTTTAAGAGTTAAATGCACTGTTCTACCTCCTTCTATCAACGCAGCAGCAATACCTGAAGAAGCAAGTGCTAACGCAATATGGCCGTTTGAACGGATTTAGCTCGGTATTTCCCGTTTCCGTGGGAACTTCGGAATAGATGTACTTATAAGTAGTTGAGAAAGAAGTTCGGAGAGCGCGCCACGATCGCAACGCGTCTGAGTCTGTCTATTTCTGCCTACCTCGCGAAAGTTCCCGTTTCCGTGGGAACTTCGGAGTAAAAAGTAAATATAAACACTCTTATATAGAAATGCAACGTTGTGTAAAAATTTCAAGTCAATCCATCGACTATTTTTCGAGTTTTGCGGCCACAAACATACGGATGCTGAGTTTTTATATATATAGATATATACTTACTTATTACATAGTTGTAATACGTATATACATATTACGCATTACATATTGGCGTAATTACATCTAACGCCACTAATTCTTTATGATACCAGTTTAAAGTTATGCCAAATGTAATGTTACATGCAGTAATGGTTGATGGTGTAGAAAATGAAAGCAATAAACTTACTACTTCCACTGTAACATACAATTTATATTTACGAATAAAGGTGTAAGGGGATAGTATTGAAAGGCATATAGAGTGAATAGAGTGGCCGAGCTTAGAATGTTGATGTTAGTGATATGAATCAATGATAATGTTAGCTGATGTGTGTAGCTTGAAGAGTTACTTAAAACTCTCTTGCTTGTTTCAAAGATTGATTCAGTCAGTATAAAGGCACAAAAATCCACAGAACTACGGGAAAAACGGGAATCAATTTTTTGCGGGAAAATGATTCAAATAAAAGTGATAGGTATTTTATGTACGTAAAAAGATAGTATATGGTAATTTAAAGAAAATTGTTGGAGCCATTTTTTGAGAAAATCGTGAGAAACGGAAATCATGCAATGAAGTGGTACTTCCGGTTTGATTGATTTTTTTTTTTCTGCCGAAACTTTCGTGTGAAGATGTGTTATTTTCTAAACGGAACACAAAGTATGAACTTCCTGCGACGTTTTGTTTACAAACGCACACATTCACGCCCACAACGCACAGACCATTCGTTTAATACACTTTTTTCGTACTCAGATGGACCTCAAAATATGTATTTCCGGTAAAAATTCACCCCACTTCAGTCACACGCTTGTTGAAGCTCCCCTAGGAACATTCAATAATGAATTTCCTGAATAAAGTTTCAAATAATTTTTTACTTTTACTTTCTCTTACTCCCAGTTAAGAGGAAGTATTGTTTTTAGCAAACGGTCTGTGTGTGTGTGTGTGTGTGTGTGTTGTGTGTGTGTGTGTTGTGTGTGTGTGTGTTGTTGTGTGTGTGTGTGTGTGTGTGTGTGGTGGTATGTGAACAGCATAGCTCAAAACGAAAAATCGTAGAAAGTTCAAACTTGATATTCCGTTGGGATTCAAACTTGATCACCATGGGATCTGACAGTACAGTTATCTGTCAAAATTCCTCAACCGGAAGTACCACTTTACTAGTTGGATTTTTTACTTTTTTGCGATTTTCTCAAAAATGGCTCCAACAATTTTCTTTAAACTTGGAACATCAACCACACATACAAAGAGCTACAACTTTTATTTGAAACATTTCTCCGGGAAAATGCATTTAAGTAGCTACTCCCTTCTTATATAAGCTAACTCCCTTCATTTCAATCTCAACATTCTCAGTGTATAACATCCCTCATCTCGGGCGGGTGTTGGTGTAGTGGTTATGAGCACGGACTTGTAAGTGGGAGGACCCCAGTTCGAGTCCAGCGTATAACTGCTAAATTTTATATTTGTTTAAAAAATGTTAATAGTAAAGTAGGTGCTTCCGCCCCCGTCCGCGACACCTAATTTGGTAGTTGGACGTTAAGCCCGCCTGAAAAAATAGGCTTTACTTTACTTTACTTTTAATAACTTTAAAAAAAAAAAAAAAATTGAATATAAATGAATTATATTGTCAAAATTACCGTAAGCATTGAATCGATTCCTTAAATGTGTCAACGATTTTTATATAATCTACATAATGTAGCCATGCGAACAGATATTATTATTATTTTTAATTTCGTTCTAGCGATTTCTAACCAGTAACGTTAATATCTAATACAAATCAATAATAATCTCGTTTAACAATCACTACTAATCTCGTCTAATAATCAATAATAATTTATAATACTTTATCTATCAAACTTTATTTGAACATGTCAAATATATTATTGGGGACATTAATTTAGTTCATCAATAAAGCATAACCATAAATATTCATACAAACAAACGTATGTAACTTCATTTAAATAGACGAGCCTTGAAAATTTCTATCTACACGTAACATCAAATTCAACAAAGCACAAATCATGGAAAGTGGCAGCTTGCTGGACTAGTAACGCGGAAGGACCGAGTTCGAGTCCAACAGTGCTGCCCTTAGATTTTCTCTTCCTATATGCCTCTACAACTGTGGTGGCGTCGCATTGAGATAAGATCCGCTTGACTGCTGCTTGAGGGTATTCAACGCTTGTCTTGTCTGGCGGTGACCGGTGCGATGCGGACCACGCCTACAGCTGCAATGGAGACTTTATTGGGAATTCCACCGCTCTTTGTAGTGGTGAAAATTATGGCAATGAAAGCCTGCTAGAGAATTAAATAGGCAGGTTTTTGGCAGGATAAGCGAAATGGTCACTCTACCATATCATCGCGAGATGGTTTTAAAGGTTCCTGTTACAGGATTTCCCTCTGATAGAATGTTGAAGACTTTTGTTTTCGAGCATTCTTACAGTGTCAGGTTACCCTCTAGGGAAGATTGGTCAAGATTGGGTCCGTCTGGCATGATACCTGATAATTACTTCCGGTGTTACACGGACGGTTCCAGAATGGATGGTAGGTCTGGAGCTGCGGTCTATTTTGAGACCGGGGATCATTTGACAGTATCTCTTGGTGAATGGACTACGTCTTCCAGACTGAGGTTTATGCTATTTTTTGTTGTGTTTTGGATGAGAGGGTACGTAACACTAACTTAAAAGGTTGTATCTACTCGGACAGCCAAGCTGCGCTGAAGGCGCTGAGTTCAAGTGTCCTTTACTTCCAGGTTAGTGTTACAATGTTCTAAAAGACTGGAAGAGCTTTCTTCTCTGAAGGATGTGCTTCTAGTATGGGTGCCAGGTCACATGGGAATTTTTGGAAATGAGCAGGTGGATAGGTTTGCCAAATTAGGCGCCTCTCTTCCTTTCATTGGTCCCGAGCCTGCTGTTGGCGTGTCTTCTGGCACATGTCTGTCAGGTTTACAGACATGGACAGCTTCACAGCATTCATCCTTATGGATGAGCTCAGTTGGTTTTCGACAGTCCAAAATGCTCATCGGGGGTCCGGACAAGGCCATTAGTGAGACGTTGCTGTGTTTTTCACGGAGCGCTCTCAGGCATCTGGTTGGATCTCTTACTGGACATTGTGGTTTAAGGAGACATCTCTACATAATGGGGCTCATGCCGGATCCATTTTGTAGAGTCTGTGAGACAGAGGAGGAAACACCCATCCATCTTATGACTGATTGCCTGGGTTGTCAGGAAATTAGGTTCAAGACCTTTGGTCGGAAAAGGATGTCTGTGGAAGAGCTTGGCCTATTTCCGCTTAAGATTATTGTCCGATTTTTTCGGACTGCGGTGAATCTTAGATGGATTAGATCCGGGTCTGGATTTTTGTTCTAGACCCGGTTTGTTGTTGTTTTACTTGGGGTAGCTATATGGATGGGCCCAGTGAGGCTTTGGGTAGCGTAGGTTTGGTCCCTTCCCACAGGCAAATAATAACAATAAATGCCACTTCAACTCACTATCCAGTGATGGGGATTGTAACAAGAGAAGAAGAGAAGGTTGGAACAAGAGAAGGCTCCAGGCGCTAATGATCGGTTGACGCGCCTTAAAATTAGAAATATCCGGTTCGAAACATTCACCGTGACTTTCTCTTACTGCAGTTTACATAGATTTAAGCGACAAATTTTCTTCAAACTTATCATTTTTACTAAATGTTTACTTGCCTACAATGTTATATCTTCCCCCACCTCAAATATTTCTTTAAAGGAACTTTCTCAAAAAAAAAAAGTCATTCTATTCTCATACTTAGTATGTCACAAATTTAATGAAATCCACTGGAGTGTTTTTATAGAGAAAATCGTGAAAACTGAAGAAAAAAAACTGGTCCGAAAAAAAGTACTTCCGGTCAACCGATTTTTTTCAAACTCGGAATTTTATCAACATATTTAATTCTAATTAATATTTATTTAGATGATAGAATTGTATAATAAACTAAAATAGCACTTTAGAGGACAACTTAACCTCACCCAACCATCAATATTAAATTAATTCCATCGTGGTTTTGTGGAAAAAATCAGCAATAAGAAAGTAAACTAGAAAAAGACAAGCACAATAACAATTATTATAAAAATGGTAAAGTGATTGAACTAGTGAATGACTTTTTGACGGAACATCTATTTTTTTTCTGGGATTTATAACTAAATGGTATCTCTCTCAATCACTCACCCTCTCTCTTACACATACACACACACAGAAACCGGTACACTAACACACACGGACCATTCGTTTAAAACACGGAATTCGCTGCAAACGCGAAATACCGCAGCTTCTCCATTTCTAGGTCTAACAGCTTCCTCTGCCATTTTCTTTTTTATTGTCTAAGTTTTTGCAGGCATAAAGGGTGGTACCCAAAAGGAAAGAGCTGTAAATCTTTTTTTTTTAGTAGACAGACTAACATTTTTATTACATAGTAGCGAGTTCAATATGCCTAGAACCTAGTACCGATTTTCAACATATTTGGAATTCTATCAGTTTTTATGTTAAGTGATAAACTATATACGTATTACACTGAAGTGATACTTCAGAGAAAAGCATAAAGCTACTATTCCCCCAGAACCCCCAAAAAATTAATGAGCTTTTTGTGATTTTTCGTTTTTGAGATAGTCTGTTCAAACCCCACACACACACACACAATTTGCACTTTATAAACAACTACATTCTACCTATAATCAAACACTGGCACCAAAATGGATTTTATAAGATCTTTTTTAGGTTGTACTTGGTGATTCTGATATAATACAATCACTCCCTCTATACGCCTAAAGTGTAGATTAAGTTGAAACAGCTGTTTATAGGTTTGGCGAGAGAGAAGAGATACTCCCCTTATATATTAATAATAAGACTTGTTCGTGCAGCAGACCTAAGGTAATGTATTCGTGCTATTATTCAAACCGTCAGCAAACCGTTTGGAAATCATCATAGCAGTCAGTGTTCTAAGCGCCAACCGATTTCAAACTGGCAGTTCGACGCATCCGCAAAGCAATTTTAACGCATTAAATTATTTATTATTCTGCTTCTCCAACTGTCTTGGCCAATATTCCTTTCTATTTATTTGCTGACTTAACCTGAGTTTGTGGATATAACCACTTAGAACAATGTGCTATTCTGTGCTATCTCAGATAGTCCTTCAAAAGTATGCGAATAAACATCTCGTACATTTATTTGCTGTACTCTCAATGTCTAGTTATTTGCTATATCTTAACCATTTTTAATGAAATGATTTCTTACAGATTTATGAGATAATAACCGTATAACTAACCTTCCATTATTTTTTCATGAATTTTACATAATTATCACGGTACAATACTGATCACAAAGCGTTCTTGCAGGTTAAGTTTCCAACAGTTTCATACTGGGCATGGTGGAGCATGCGCAGTAAAACTAGTTTGCAAACCGTCAGGGACTATCACAAACTCGCTGCACGACATTCGTGTAATATCTAGGCATCGTATTATTTATCTTGACAGTGCTTCAATCTATTGGAATAAAGTTCAACTTTGAACAGGTTCAGAACAAGTAAGGTTATTCCATGCCCATTCAACAGTGAAATATCCACGCCTGCTTTTGAAATTATCAATTGCACCAAATGAAACTCAGACAATTCAGATTTTTTCCCATTGTACAAAATTTAACAACTATGCGAAGAGGTAGGCCCTATTTTGACAGAAAACTAACAATTTTTATTTTATCTTATATCTGTAAGAGAAAATATTGCAGTCGTGTCAAATTTTCGAAAATTAATTTTTATCGGAAATATAATCATGTTTTCAGGGCCGTGGAGTGTGAAAAATGTTTTCAGCAAATGGTAAGTGTATTTCCTTTGTTCCTAGAACAGTATTACTGCTTTAGGAAATTTATTTATATATACATATATCACGTAACATATACCATAATTTGCAAACATTTAATTAAGTGTAAAACAAATTAAAAAAAAATGTCCATTTGAATAGTATTTGGGAATTATAAGAGTATTATATACAAGTTTGTGTATGTCTGTGTGTTAGAGAGAAAGAACAAAATATTGCAAGAAGCTCAAACTTGCGATATTCCGCTTAGGTACTATAAACGTATCTGACACGGAGATTAATGTCAAAATCCATCCGCCGGAAGTTCTATTTTCAATGAATATTTTGCGTGATTTTCTTAAAAAAGGCACAAACGATTTTCTTTAATTTCTTATATATCTATACATATGAATGCTTATCACTTTTTATTTGAAAAAAATATTTTTGGGGGATTCCGAGAAGCTTCCTTATAAATACAACTTTAGTGTAATGAATTGTTTTGCCATCTATACAATAATTTTAATATCCCCATATTAGAAACATTACCAGAATTTAAAGTTTCAACCAGTGGTTTAAAGTTTGAATAATTTGAATTTTCACGAAAGCATTTTTCAACGAGTTTCTTGACATTTGGAATATATAGATGAAAAAGGTATCACATATATTTGGAACATTTTTCTGGAACAATTGATTTATACGGTACTGGCGAATCCATGACGTTAGATTTCAAATATTACTGGAGATTATTCGAAGTTATTGGCGCCATCTTCTGTACTATAATGTAACCACTTGAAGTACTTATTTGCCATGCATGCTAACCGACATGTAACCCCCACCAACGGCCACTATATTTATATTTAAAAAAAAAAATTATTAATTTATAATTGTATTAATTGTTATATAGAAAGTCGTGTGAATATTTTACACAGATTTTTCAATCAATTCTTGAATTTTTTTACAGCCATTATCTCAGATTACTAGTGAAGTTGAATATAAATTGCAATTAGAAGATGATCAAAAGTTTATTTATATGAATAATAAATATTTATAATTTATTTCCCCAACTAATTTACTAGGTATAATGTCTGGGCATCGTATTATTTATCTTGACTAGTGCTTCAATCTATTGGAATAAAGTTCAACTTTAAACCGTTACATCTGAAAGCTTTCTAAGAATGTAGCATATGAAATAAATTTTATTAATTCAAGTATGTTTAAAAGTTGCATATATTTTATTTCATAAAAAATACACAAAATAATTTGACCTAAATATAAAATGAAATTCATATTAATTACAATGACAATTTTCATAACCATATTATTAACCAACCATATTCAATGCTTTTTCTGCTCTCTTAAACTCAGTGGTGAACCATGGAATTATTTTTTTGTTCGGATTTTCGAAATTTTAACACGCCAGGTTCACATAAAATCGTTTATTACATCCTGTATGCAAATATCTATATGTGACAAAAGGGTTAAAATAATAACTCAAAATAATGTGTAACTTGTAATGAGTAGTCTAATTTTTGTTAGGTTTCAAGTTTGTAAGCTTAGCATATTTCGATTTTTTTTTTTGTTAAAAATAGAAAATTTGACAAGAAGAATAAGGGAACAATTTAGAAAAATTTAACAAATTTTGCCCTTATATTTCACCATTTCTTTAACTTTTAACAATTTCCTTTTTGTTTTCTTTTATTATTATTTTTTTTTTATTTTACCCTAAATACATGTTTGAAGTTTCACTGTTTGTTCATATATGTTTGTCCAATAGACTAATGATCAAACATTAGTAAGTTATTTTATTACAATAACAGGAATAATTGCAACATCAACTCTAAACTATGTAAGTAACAAAAATGATTATTATGATAATCCAGTATTATTAATAGGAATTAATAAAATGAAGTAAAATAAATTAAACTTAATAAAATTCTCGTCCGCTGGTGTTTGTAATTAGGAGTAAAAAAAAATAAAAAGTAAACAGCAGCCAGAGTCCACTCAGCTATAGCTGTCTTTATTTTTCTTTAATTTAAGGCGCGTTAATATCTATGGTCATGGGCGCCTTGAGCCTTCTTAGTAAACTGCCGGCCTCCGGACTGTGTTCTCTCGATATACGCAATACTGTCCATCACCGGCCAGTGAGCTGTAGACGGTTTTAGGAAGAGTAACTCTAAAGGTAACAGTGCTGGACTCGAAGCAGGGTCCTTCACATGGGATCCAGTGCTCTAACCACTGAGCTAATCCCTTCCCTCGTATTTTATTTTTGTTCTTTTGTCTACTGTATGACAAGAGCCCCTCAACTCTCTTAACATTCAAGAAAATTCTGTGCCAAATGCAAACTGGCAAAAAAATCCGTCCAGCAGAATTCGCAATATTAACGCATTTCACGGAGACTCAGCTCCCCTTGAAGTTGCCAATGCGCTGTATTTTTTTTTTGCAATCATTTCATCCATGTTTACAATCTGTTACCTTGCTAATTGCACTTTTTAGGTGAACCACTGACATAAGGTTATTAATTTTAATCGGGTCCTCACAATATAGTCATATTTAGTAGTTTCTGTTCTAACAATTAAAACGTAGATTCCCGTTTTGTATAATGTTAGGGCAACTAAACATCCCATATAAAAACCCTTGTTTGAACCCATGTTTGAAGAAACAAACATGTAAGTGTTTCACAATCAGAATTTTTTGAATTGACTTAAATTTCAATGACTATTGCCTAACACATTTTCTCGGATTATACTATACATTAGAAGTTTGGGGAAGTTTAATCTTCAACACTTTGTTTACCTTTTTTATATATTATTTGTTTGTGATAATCTGAAATTATGATCTCATTACTTGAAAAATATATTCTGCCTCAAAATAAAAATGATTAAATTGTATTTAATGATAAATTTATCATCAATAATACGATAATAGTCAATAATACGACTTCCTAATATAATTACTCAAATTACATTTTTTTTTAAACAGTTACTGTCAAATGTTACCAATTCATTTTTCATACAATTTATATTTTGTCAATTGTTCTGTCAAAAAATAAGAATAATTACAAATTACTAAACACACTTGGGAGGGCAAGGCATTGAATCGCTTTCCTTTGTGGTATTATTGCCTTATCAAATCAACAATATTATTTCGATAAGACCGGCAATTTAGATTGAAGTTTATAGCAGCTATCATGCGCTACATCTTACTATTAATAGTTTGTGTAGGAGTAATAAATGCACAAGTTAGGTAAGTCTTTCTTCTTTATAATTTCGCCAATTTTTAAATAATTATTCGCTTATAGAGCCGTCTATATTATCCAGTGAGCTACAATATAAATCAAATGACCTTTTAAAATTTGAAATACTAATAAGAAAATTAAATTAAAGGCTGAAAAATTTTGTTTTTCAACATTATTTATTTTTCTTTTTATAACTCGTGAAATCTAAATAAACAAGCAATTTCAAATTGTCAGATGGTTTAAAAAAAGTTTGGATCTGGTTAGATTAAGCCTGACAAGATGGTCTACCGTGAACGAGGGGCGTCGTATACATCCAGTGGTATTAAACTCAATATTAAGAAAAGCAAAGGGACCAACTTATCAACCTTTGACAAATCATAAAAATGTAAGTACATTATCTTTGGTAATTTAGTTTGCAAAGTGTATATCTAACAATTGTCAGAGGAATTACTGTATTCATTTGAGATTTTCAAACATATTCAAATGAAGTTTATAAACAGGAAATTTATATTTTCAACTTTCCTGAATATGAAAAGTGGTTTTTATAAAAGTATTTGTGAATTTGCATGTATACATGTAGATAGGGTAAATTAAAAGTTGTCATTCTTTTAGGTTTTCGAAAGGAAGTTTTATTGAAATCACTAAACCGAAAGTAGAATTATTGCGGTTGTCCTGCAGAGCTGGAAAACATAAGAGATCATTTCCGTGATAACGTGCTTCTTTTTGTGATCATCGACTGGTTTCGGGCGTTCGCCCATCATCAGGATGTTTTGGTCAAACCAGAATGATTACATAGACTTGCACAGAGCAAATTTAGTTGCTTAACAAATTAAACCTTGCTTGGATTTCATATTTATTTATTATTTGTACAAGCTTTTGACTGTTCATAAACTTTGGCTTGCCTTTCTTCAAATTTCATCTATTCTTATCAGTACAGTATATTCCTGAAATTTCTTATCGCCCCACTAATAAAAATGACGATGAAACACTGATCATACTTAACGACACTATAAAAATTAACTTATAAAGTATCCTTCAAAACACGCTATTTATTATACACCATTTTCTAATGTATAATCATAATTTATAATAATTCCAATTTGTCATTAAACACACACACATAGTAACATAACCTTATAACCTCCTGCACATATATACAACCAACAAACCAACAAGTGTGAGTGTAACAGAAACATTGCGGAGAAGTGAACTCGCTACACGAACTTGGTGAATTTGTTCTGACGATGGATGAAAATACGAAACCGGTCAGGAACAAAAGGAATAAGCATGCTGCGACGGATAAAATACCTGATGTTATCCAGCAATGCTTGACCCGTCCACATATTCAATAAATAATATTAATTAGAATTAAATATGTTGTTGAAATTGCGAGTTTGAATAAAATCGGATAACCGAAAGTGCGTTTTTATGAAAGTAGTTTTCAGTTTTCTGCTATTTTCTTTAAAACAGCTCCAAGAATTTTCTGTAAACATTACTTGTTAACTATAAGTATAAAGAGCTACAACTTTTATTTGCTACATTTCTCCAGGGAAATTCATTTAAGGGTCTTTAGGGGGAAGGGGTTAACCCTGTTTAATGAGCTATTTAAGTTCAACAATGTGCTATACAATCTGTCGACTAAATAATATTAATTAGAATTATATAAGTTGCCAAAATTCCCAGTTTGAAGAAAATCGGTTGACCGGGACTGTAACTTACTGAATCGGTATTTCATTTTTTTGAAATTTTCTCTATTGAAATGCCGACGGTTTTAAACAGTAATAAGAATTGTAAATTTGAAGAAAATTTGCCATTTAGAAGTAATAGAAAATAGAAGTATTATAGTTAACATAGATTCAGCGAGAAAACATATTTTTCAGTTTAATACCCTACTTTGCGATGCAGGGCACTGAATGGAAAGAAAGAAAAGGTGTTTTTAACTGAAAGTCTTTTTTTGTTATTGTAAAGCTAGTGAATGGACTACATGTTTTGTTTGTCCGTTTTCTGCATAAACATAAAGACCAGATGGCTTACCGACTCTGGAGCATGCGACATATAATTGCCCATGAGAGAGCATTCGTTTTCTAAATTCAAAGCGCACACTTGCAAAGTTTGTCCTTACGCTTTATTGATAATCATAGCGAACGCAAGACATATTGGAAATTGAAGTCGTTTGAACTCGAACGGCATTACTGTCGAAATGAGTTCCAATGAGAATTGTTGCTACAATTAGATTATTCATCAATTTTTTTAACTACTAACCGTGTACCATTGCATAACTTTGGCTGATTGATGTTTCGGAGTAATAAAATTGGCACTCCAATTTTCAAATTTAGAATGTGAGGCGGTAATCCGCAAACATTGAGTGAATTAAGAAATTCCGTTGGAAAATTTACTACTTCACTTTGGTCCATCACGAGTCAATGGATTTGTACGTCACTGTTTCCCTGCGATTCTGTTTGGAATGATGTTGTTCATATCGAGTACGTCGACATTTTAAGCCTCTAGAATGGCTCTTCCGCTTAACCATGCGTGATTTCGATAATTTGTTTCGATGCTTTTGAATACCTTGTCTACTAATTCTTCTTTTGAATGTACAGTGTTGCAGGAATTATATGGGAAGGTGGTTTTTCCTGTTTCTGGATTTGTAGGAGCAGTGCCATTACCGTGTTCCAGTAATTGTCTTGAAAATATGGCAGCTGTTGGATCGTTTTGAAGTTGAACTCTCATATTGGATGTTAAATGAATTTTTTCTTACTGTGCTCCAAAGAGTTGAATATTTTAAGCAGGCATGCAATTCATCAGCTGGGGATGAGCGAGGTATCACTGGAAGCGTTTACCTAAAGTCACCGGATAGTAACACCAATGCTCCACCAAATGGAATCTGATTATTTCGCCCGTCTTTCAATGTATTGTCCAATGCTTCCAATGACCTCTTGTGAGCCATTGTAACTCATCCCATACAATGATTTTGCATGCCCAAAGAACCTTTCCCATTCCTGACATTTTAGAAATGTTGCTTGTTGGGTTTTCTGTGAAGTGCATGTTTAGTTACGAATGCGCTGAAAGCGCTGTTCTATCTCTTCCATCAAGTAGCAGCAATACCTGAAGAAGTAAGTGCTAACGCAATATGGCCGTTTGAACGGATTTTAGCACGGAATTTCCCGTTTCCATGGGAACTTCGGAATAGAGGTACTTATAAGTAGTTGAGAAAGAGGTTCAGAGAGGGCGCCACCATCGCAACGCGTCTGAGTCTGTCTATTTCTGCCAACCTCGCGAAACGCTCGGAATTTCCCACTTCCATGGGAAGTTCGCAGTAAAAAGTATATATAAACACTGTTACATAGAAATGCAATGTTGTGTAAAAATTTCAAGTCAATCCATCGACTACTTTTCGAGTTTTGCGGCCACAAATATACGGATACTGAATTTTTATACATATAGATTATTTCTATGAAAAGTCTAGTTTAGAATTTTAATCTATTTTCCCTTCATAGGTATTTTATAAATTATGCAAGATCAAATTGCAATAAAATTATAAAATAAATTAAATAAATAATTAAATTAAAATAATTATTACAATAAATTATCAAATTGTGCAATAAACTTTTATTATAAAAAAAAATAAAATCAAGTTATTTCTAACATAATATTTACTGCTTTATAAAATTAATGTGAGCTATAACGAAAAAACTCTGAATTTTCATTCCATTGTTGAAAAAGAATGCAAAAGAGAATTAGGCAGAAACCCAAGATTCGTCATTTTATATTTGGCCGTTTATACTAATGGAACAAATTGATGTTAAACAACCACACAAATTTCTCCAAGATATTCATAATATTTAGTTAAAAAACGTTTCTTAGACCTGCAGTTTTTAGCTATACATTAAATTAATTTTAAGTATAGGCGCAGTCCACTGAAGTATTGAAAGAAATTAAATAAGATTGAACGATCAAAATCCAGTATCTTGCAACAACATTAAAAAAAGGAATCGAGCAAATAAATAAATTCAATAAACAAATAAATTGTAATAAGAATTAGCGTTACATATTAGAGAATTAAACAAATAACAAAATTTTGTTTTATATAATAGATATATTATACTGGAACAGTTACGCTGGGAACTCCTCCACAGAAATTCACTGTCAACTTTGATACGGGTTCATCAAATCTTTGGGTTTATTCGCAGAAATGTTGGTGGTCATTATCTTGTTGTGAGTATATTCTGCTTTGTTGACTGAATGTTTATTTAATCCTAGTTCAAACTAACGAAAGCTTTATGAATTGAAATAAAATTGCTAAATCATTCCGTATAATTACTGTTTCAGGGACGCATAAATATTATAAACACAGTAAGTCATCGACTTATAAAGAAAATGGAACTAATGTACAAATTAATTACGGTACCGGGTCTATGAGTGGATTTCTTAGTGTGGATTTATTGAAGGTAATTTTTTTTTATTTAAGTTATGTCTACAACTTGTTCTTTGCTGAGATCCAGGTGGTCACCGATGACACTTGTGCAGAAAGCGCAAGAGGAATGCAAAAAGTGGGGGCCTGAAAATTTTTATTGAGATTTGTCATCCAATCCAAAGGAAACGAGGCAGAAATTAGAAAATATAATTATTGCTTTAGTTGGATCCTGATTCAACTTGACAGTGGATCAAACTATTTAGTGAACCGAAGGAATAATGGAAGGCAGGAAAATTATCAGTGCTCTGAACTCAATTCCCTGAAGTCCTCATATCATCAAAATATGGATGGAATATATGGATTGAAAGTATTGTATCATGCTCCGGCTCCGAAAGGGAAAGACTTTTAGCCCTAGACATGGACTTTTGGAGGAGATCGACGAGGAAATATAGGAGGGAAAGAATTAGCAACGTTGACACAAGGGTGATAATGGAAGTAAGTAAGAACATCCTGCAAACTGTAGAAATAAAAAGACTTCTGTGATTCGGCTATTTAAAAAAATAAATCAACTACTCAAAGCAATCATGGATTGGAAATTTAAAGGAATAGGAAGGAGGGCAGACCGAAGGGACGGTGTATGGATGAGGTCAAGGAAAGCCTCATTGGGAATGGAAATGATCTTGAATCAAGAAGAAAGGAGGCGTTGCCTATAAGAATATAATTATATATATATATTATATATAATAATATATATATATATGATATATATATATATATTATTATAAATTGTAACGAATAAGTTCAAAGTATTAAAATTATTAAATTGTAATGCCAAAGTTGTCCTTTTTGTTTATACAAATCCTGGAAAATAAAAATACAAATATTGTTTCAGTTAGGTAATATTTGCAGTACGGTTACATTTGCTGAAGCTACCTCAGTACCTGGTGTAATTGAAGCTTTCACTTTGAAATTCGATGGAATATTTGGTTTAGGATTAGAGGATACATCGGTGGGCGGTGTTACACCAATATTTTATAGCATTATGGACAAATTACCGCAACCAATTTTTTCTATCTATTTGAATAGGTAATTTGATTTAAAAAAACTCTTATGCTTAATTAATGTTATATTTGAGTTAATGTTTCAATAATTTTTTAATTTAACTCACCATTGAAAAAAAAATCAGACTAATGCGGTATTAATAGAGTGTCTAATAGAGTAACATTAACACAGGTCATTTCTATTTCTTACTTAAATTTCATCTTAAGTTAAAGACGGAACGTTTTTGCAAAAAAATTGACTCAAACTTTCCCTTTTTCTTAGTGTTATAAGACCGTTTTGTCTCCTCCATTCACCTTTTGGTAGGCCCTGATTTCCTCAATAACCTTTTCTATAAACTCCGGCATAATTATTGAATAAAGTTTTATAACGGCCGAGACAGATTTTTCTAAATTGTGTGTTGCCACAGTAATCCCTCACAAATTAAAACAAAAAAATCTTGTTTGAAACTCTGAAGACATTCTCTTACAATAAATATCAAAAGTTCTGATGTATCTCTTAGTTGGCTGATCGGCCGGGGGTTACCATAAGAAAAACACTAAAAAAATTGTTTAACGTGTTTTTTAGTGTTTTTCTTATGGTAACCCCCGGCCGATCAGCCAACTAAAATAGACATCAGATCATTTTTAACGGCCAACAACTTCTACAATTTGAAATATCAAAAGTTCTAACTGACAAAAAAATGTTGGAACTTTTGCTGTATTTAGTTATCCTTAATGCTGATTATACAATGGAACCCACTCATTGTGCTAATATTTTTTTTACAGGTAAGTCACATGAAGTTCAAACTTCATATTCTATTTAGTAATCACTAGGAGTCCTGACGATAAATAATTATTAACGAGCCTGCCACTGTTTTTTTTTTCAGTTTTTATTTTTCGTGTTGTTTTCTAAAATGTCTCCAACAATTTTCGTCTTACAATTATTTACATGTGACGCCCTACCACTTCTAATGAAATACTTTACAGTGATAATTGTTTTTGAAATGTTCTGAAAAATTTGTCATATTAGGATACAGTGCCTTTTAAATAATTTGCAAGATCCCCAGTTTGCAGTATTGAAAGTAATAAAAGTTTGCATAAAATTCCAAGTATAAAGAATATTGTCTTTACTTTACTAAACACTAATTTAAAAAGTCTATTGCGTCATTATTTAAATAAGGCTATTGTCACAAACGCCGCTTCCGAAATTGATGAACTAGAGAGGGAAGGCTCTGTACAGTTGTCGGGCTGCACATATCTGGTTCAAAAAGTTTAGAGAGGATGCTATGAGCCTGGAAAGTAAGATTCATCCAGCATTTCCTCGTTCCTTAGATTCTGGGGACAACTGTAGAGCTGTAGAAATATATCAATAACTAAAACGCTGAAGTCTAATAAATTTCTATTGTAGAAATCTTTAATAAATACTTCTTGTAGGCTTAGACTTATCATTGAAAATATAATCAAATTGTCATTTCAATGATATTACATGCCACAAATATTTTAACCTACATTGATTTTATAATTCTATTTATAGAAAAGCAGTTGATGAAATTGATAAAGGAGGTGAGATACTATTTGGAGGCACAAATCAATCCAGATATAAAAATGAAACATTAACTATGCATAAATTAGCAACTGATGGAATTTGGGCAGTACCAATCGATAGGTAAATAGCAAAAGTGTATATTTTTATGTTTGTATATACATTTTTGGAAGTTGGATGATGAGCAGCTTCCTTACAAACATCAAATATCTTTCAAGGATATAATTTCTTTGTATTGCTAAATTAAAACAAACAAAAAAAAGTAATAAAGTAACAAAGCTTTCTAATTTTAGACTTGCCAAGAAATGTGACTAGAATCTATCTCAAACAGTATTTCTTTTTAAGTTCTGATTTTGTAGCAAAGCATGTTATTGTAAAGCCATGTCGATGTAATTTAATTTTAAAATTTCTTCATAATGTACTATTAGTGCTATAAATAAACTCATAAGGCTAATTTTATTGTTAACAGAGTTTATGTAGGTGATTGGCTGGCTGTAGCTTGTGAATCAGGATGTACAGGGGTGATAGATACTGGCAGTTCTCTGATAGTGGCACCACAATCAGAATTGCAGACCATAAGAAAGTTCTTAGGATCAACTGCTGATAAAGGAGTGGTAGGTTATTTATTTCTACTAACTTTAATTAATGTAAAGAGTATTAACAGAAATATTTTATTTCTCAAATATAAATGTCTCTTCTTTAGTATCATAACAACAAGCAGAAATTGAAAGAACTAATTAACATGTGGGAGAGTAATTGCAATATCGAGTTACTCCATCTAATCACTATCGAATTACTTTCTCTCAATTTTTTTTCTTTTTTTCAAGGCACTTAAATGCTACGATCATTATGTCAACTAAATTTGGTATACTATGAATAAATACACAGAAATATTACTTTTATTTGAAATTTTACTTTTGTTTTGTTTGATTTTTCCAGAAAAAAATTATTAAAGTGGTTTTATTAAGTTTAGATTCTCCCATGTAATATTGAAAACAATTAAAGATCAGTAGGAATTATAAGTTTGAAGAAAATTTGTCATATATCACTGTGTAAATTGCAGAAAGAGAATGTCGTATGAGTAATTCACACCAGATTTTTTGAACTTATGCCAATTCTGTTTCAGCAGTAAATACATTTTTAAGTTAAAGCTCATCATTTACAATTTCCATTACTTAAAACAAATGTTTAACAATGAGGCTTTCTTTGGAAATTCCGAAAGGCTGTGTGGATTTCAATATTTTATTTTCAGAAAGTGTAACTGAAATCTTGTTAATTTATTTACTTCTACTAATCTTTTAATTATTTGTCTACTAGCTAACCCTACCACGCTTCGCTGTGGCTCAGTTTGATTTTTAGGAAAGTAGACAGAAGTATTATAGTATGAAAACACATCATTTAATTTAATACCTTTTGCGTTGCTGTGCACTGAAAGGAAAGAAAGAAAAAAATGTTTTTAACTGAAAGTCTTTTTTTATTGTAAAGCTAGTGAATGTACTACATTTTTCGTTTGTCCGTTTTCTGCATAAACATAAAGATCAGATGGTTTACCGACTCTGGGGCATGCGACATATAATTGCCCATGAGAGAAGCATTCGTTTTCTAAATTCAAACCGCACATTGCAAAGTTTGTCCTTGCGCTATATTGACAATCATAGCGAACGCAAGGCTTATTAGAAATTGAAGTCGTTTGAACTCGAACGGCATATCTGTCAGAATGAGTGGTATTCGTGAAACTAGTACGTCTTCACCTTTATGAGGTCCAATGAGAATTGTTGCTTCAATTAGATTATTCATCAATTTTTTAACTACTAATCGTGTACCATTGCATAACTTTGGCTGATTGATGTTACGGAGTAATATAATTGGCACTCCAATTTTCAAATTTAGAATGTGAGGCGGTAATCCGAGAACATCGAGTGAATTAAGAAATTCCGTTGGAAAATTCACCACTTCACTTTGGTCCCTCACGGAGTCAATGGATTTGTATGTCACTGTTTCAACTGCGATTCTCTTTAGAATGATGTTGTTCTTATCGAGTACGTCGACATTTTTAGCCGCTGAAATGGCTCTTCCGTTTAACCAAGCGTGATTTTGATAATTTGTTTCGATGCTATGGAATACCTTGCCTATTAATTCTTCTTTTGAGTGTTCAATGTTGCATAGATTAGATGGGAACGTGATTTTTCCCGTTTCTGGATTTCTAGGAACAGTGCCGTTCGAGTAATTGTCTTGAAAATATGGCAGCTGTAGGATCGTTTTGAAGTTGAACTCTCATATTCGTTGTTAACTGAACTTTTCTTACTGTGCTCCAAAGAGTGAATATTTCAAGCAGGCATGCATTTATCAGCTGGGGTTAGGCAAGGTATCACTGGAAGCGTTTGCCTGAAGTCACCGGACTAATAACACCAGTGCTCCATCAAATGGAACCTGATTATTTCTCAAGTCTTTCAATGTATGGCCTAATGCTTCCAATGACTTCTTATGAGCCATTGTACACTCATCCCATACAATGATTTTGAATGCCCGAAGAACCTTTCTCATTCCTGATGTTTTAGAAATGTTACATGTTGGGTTTTCTGTGAAGTGCATGTTTAGTGACAGTTTAAGAGCTGAATGCGCTATTCTACCTCCTTCCATCAACGTAGCAGCAATACCTGAAGAAGCAAGTGCTAACGCAATATGGTCGTTTGAACGGATTTTAGCTCGAATTTCCCGTTTACGTGGGAACTCGAAATAGAGGTACTTATAAGTAGTTGAGAAAGAGGTTCAGAGAGCGCGTACCATCGCAACGCGTCTGAGTCTGTCTATTTCTGCCAACCTCGCGAAACGTTCGGAATTTCCCGTTTCCGTGGGAACTTCGGAGTAAAAAGTATATATAAGCACTCTTATATAGAAATGCAATGTTGTGTAAAAATTTCAAGTCAATCCATCGACTACTTTTCGAGTTTTGCGGCCACAAACATACGGATGCTGAGTTTTTATATATATAGAAGATTAATATAGAATGTTCATTTAAAGATGTTTGTTGGAGGAGAAGGTTAAACTTTTCTTAAAAAAGTTATTTAATTTAGTTTTGATTTCCCTACTGATATAAGGTTGAAGACAAGTAAATAGTTACTAAACATTATATGTTTGAAGAAAATTTGTCAATTATAAACTGTAGTAAGAAAGTTACGTGAGTGTTTCATACCATATTAATATTTATTATCCACTCTGCCCAGTAATGGATGCAATCAGATCACTGAGAAAGGTCCGTGATAGACACAGCAACCTCTCACTAATAGACTCGAGCCCCAATGAGCCCTTAGACTACCGACACCCACTGAGTTCATCCATAGGGATGAATGTTGTGCAACTGTCCATGACTGGAAGCTTGAAACATATGCGTCTAAAGAGACAAAAAAGCAGGCTCGAGACCAATAAAAGGGAGAATGGAGCCTAATTTGACAAACCCATCTACCTCTTCAAATTCCATGATTGCCGTTCTTCCACTCTTTTTTGGAACCATGAAGACATAAGAACTCAGTGCCTTCAGCGCAGCCTGACTATCTGAGCAGATACAAACCCAGATACAAAATTAGAGTTTCATACCTGCCCATCAGAGACACACCAAAGAATAACATAAAGGCTTTCAGACATGGATGACCTCACAGGACTCATTCTTATGGTTGAGGGCAGTGGGTTGTCGGCAGTCTAAGATGCTCATTGGGGGTCCGGACGCGGAGCTTTGTGTAGGGGTGTCCGGTGTCTTTTATGGACCTCTCTCTGGCATCTCGTTGGCTTCCTCACTGGGCATTGTGGTTTAAGGAGACATCTCTATATAGTGGGACTCATGCCTGACCCCTTTTGTAGAGTTTGTGAGACGGAGGAGGAAACACCCATGCATCTAATGACGGATTGTTTGGGTTGTGAGGAGATTAGGTTTAGGACCTTCGGCCGGAATAGGATATCGATAGAGAGCTATGTCCTTTAAAGGTTTTTATCTGATTTGTTCGGTCTGTGATAAAACTTACATGTGTAAAACCTAGGCCTGGACTTTTATTCCAGATCCAGTAGTTGTTATTCTTTAGGGGTAGCTATATGGGCCCAGGGAGGCTTTGGATAGCGTAGGGTTTCGCCCTCCCCTTTCTTGAATAATAATAATAATAACATAAACCTCAGCCTGAAAAAAATTCATCAAGAGACACAGCCAAATTTTTACACCATATTTTTTATTACTATAAACGCGTCACGATAAAAGCCCTCCTTACTTTACTAAATTTCATTATTACATTACTTTTATTGATTACGTAATTAAGTGTTTTTGAAATGTTTTTTAAGGATGCATTATTGTACGGTTTATATATTACGGATATATTCACATCTACGGTTTTTAAAAAATCGTTTACTAAAATAGTTTCATTTAAATGTCCTAATTATTGAATTTGTGTATTATTGAATTTCTTTCTTTCTTCTTGTTTGCACTATTTATTTTAGTTTTTAACATTTATGTCTTTTATGATTTGAGATTGTCTCATGAAGATTGATCAGTAATCTGTGTTCTTTAGCAACTCAATAAAATTGAGCAGCCATGCGTTTATCGCTGTAATCTACCATCATTAACTTTATTCATAATTCACTATAGATTAGGATAGACGTTTCTCACAAAATGTAAATAAGATTAAATTTTATTTAGACTATTTAAGTTTTATTTATTAGGAATGTTTATCTTCCTATTTAAGTTTCTAGCTAGAAATTGTAAGTTGAAACTTTTTAGTAAGTTTGAAGAAATTTTATTGTAGTGAAACTTTAATCAGGTGTGAACGATCATACGACTTTCTCTTAGTCAAATTAATACAACTTAAACAAGAAATTTTCTTTAAATTGCGTTACATGTTTAGTTGGGCTGACCATGCAAATGTTGGTGCGGATTTTATTTGTATATCTGAGCGGCCTTATGCGGACTCAATGGCCCAAGAAAGCTTATGCAAATTTAAATTTCAAATAATTGAGAGACCCTCCCAGTAAACCTCTAAAATTATTTTTTTCAGAAATAAGTTACAAATAAAAGTGATACGTTTCTATCTATGAAGTAAGCATTCTAAGTTTAAAGAAAATCGTTGTAATCGTTTTCGATTAAAATTCCAATAACTCAAAAACCTATTCTGTAAAATCGCACTTTCAGTTAACTTCAAATGTGGAATTTAATATATAGATTAGAAGATGTGATAAGTTTCAAATTTCCACTAAATTCTTTTTCCACTTCTTCAATCCACCATCTTGAAGAAGGAAAAAAGATAAAGAAGGAAACTCTGTCGAAACTTTGGCATAATTGATTGTTTCTTTCTTGACCGATCCTCACCAAATTTCTACATAACATATCATGTCAACAAAATACTTTTATATAAATAATTTGTGTTAAAATAATTATTTGGCATGAACATTCTTGCAAGGTATGGCAATAATGGCCAACCTTCTGTGTGGGGATTCACCCCTTAACAGTCTTCAGGATAGTCTGTGCCAAATCGTGCAAACCGCATGAAAATCTGTCCAGCCGAATATTCCAATTTCGATATTCCGAATATTGCAAAAATATTTTACAAAATATATTACTATTTTATATATATATACAGAATAGATTAAACTCCAGTTATAATATCTACATACAACATACCCTAATCGTATGAATTGATCTTTAAATTATTGAACTTTAAATTATGTTTGATTTGAGTTACTTTGCATTTCAAATCAAGGCTTTCCAGTTACCTATTGATTGATTACTCATATTATAGATGGACAAAGTGGGCTAAACGAATTTCAATGCGCTTTGGTAAATAATTTTAGCTGGTGCAGAACTTGATTATTTTTATTTTTTTTTTTTAAAAAATGGTCCTGTTATCATACCTTGAGAACAATTTTCTGGGACATTTTTTGTTAAATAAAACTACGAATCTTGTGTTAAAAAAATTGCATGTGTTGTCACCCACAAAGTGGAGATTATTCATTTGTTTATTCTGAATGAAATTATTAAAAGAAACACCAACCTGAAGCTCCCTTGCATAAAATCACTTCTATTAATATAATAATTGCCTCATAAACAAATTCCTATTATTTTACATTTTTTTATTTATTTTGTTTTCGATAAGGTATCTTGCAGTGATATTGACAAATATCCTCCTATCACATTTATGATTGAAGGAAAAAATTACACATTAACATCTTCTCAATACATATCGAAGGTAAGTTTTTAATTTTTCTTGATTGTTAATTTTGGCAGTTATCAAATGTGTTTTAAAATATTATTTTCACAAATAAACATACCATGCAGAATATTATTTAATTTTTTATTTTTATTGTTAGACAAAGTTTCTTTGGTCGGAAACCTGTTTCGATAGCCTTGATGACATGAATTTGCAAAGTATTTGGATATTAGGGGATGTTTTTCTAAGCAATTTCTACACAGTATTTGATTTTGGCAGAAAACAAATTGGAATTGCCGAGCTCAATAAATAACAACATCGCTTGGGACTGTTATTTTTAATAAAACATTTCTTTCTAAATGTTATTTTGACTATCTTTTTCTTTCCTTGATTTTTTTTTAAATATATAGTTCATTTTTTATTTTCTATTCTTCTTAGTGCTGCAAAAAGTTTCAATCTGAAGTAATTAAGTTGGACAGACTTTCATGTCATTTTATACAGTCATTTAAAAAAAAAAGTATATAATATATTAATCGTTTATTGAAGAAGTTAAAGATAAGGTTTCTTTTAATGCACTGTCCATGGCTGTAACATCGATATTACTTAATGATTTTTTTTTTTAATTCATACACTTTAGATCCAGGCTATCTCATTGCTCCTTCATACTCTCTTAAAATCAATTTTCTTAAGGAAACAATTCAAATAATTAAAGAAAAATGTTTTTTTATGAGCATAAACACTTCAGACTTTTAGAGCAAATCTTTTCATAATTTCCTCAAACTATCCTAAAATTAAGTTTTTTTATGATACGTTGCAAATAAAAAAAAATTACTTTGTAATCAATAGTAAACTTGTACGCACTTTATGCTTGAAAAAGACAGTTGATACTGCTTGACAAAATCAAAAGTCAATGAAGATAGGAATTCCGTCTCTGAATGTACCAAATAGAATCATACTAAAACGATCTACTTTGAAATACCTCAATTAATTGAAGTTAATTAATGAGCCATAGCATATATTCCAAGCAAGGAACTCATAAGCAGACGCCAAAGTCTCCAAAAGGCGCTTCCGCTTATTGCCGCAGGTGATTACGTTGGAAGTATCTCGTTCTTACCAAGCCCTCGCAATGACATGAAGCAGTATGTCTTCCTCGGGCAAAGCAAAATTGACCACCAAATGCCAGATATAGAGGGTCATATGATTCCTGAGCCTAGAGTGTCCGGACAACAGACCCAAGTTACGAGGTTAGAAAGTCCCTGTGGCTGCTTCGACAATTCAGTGAAGACGATGGGGTCCGGATAAGCAACAAAATAAAGCAGATGTTTGTTTTCAAAACGTTTATTCTCTAACTCTCACAATAAAAACCTGTTCAAACATTTTATAGTTAATTCCAAATAAAAATGCACCAAATATACATACATATGTAACAAAATAGGTTATTAAAGAACTTATTATATAGAAATTATTATTAGATTAAAAACAACTTAAAGGTATAGCTAATAGTAACAATCACTCACCCCTGCGGGTTTAATTATTACTATAGAACAAACTCAAACTCAACACAGCCTCTCTCGTATCTCTGTGTAAATGATCTTAAAACATGCCCATGTGATTTTTTTTAAACGAGCTGCAATTAGCTGCCAGGTGATTAATTTCAATTTGTATTTGAAAATTAGGTAGATAGTTCTTCCCTGCCCAGGGTTGCCGCTAACCTACTTTCCTTCTAACACCCACTATAACTCTTAAGCCTTGGCACTAGATAACAGCGCCCGCTCTAGCGGTTACGTCGCCCCGGACAAAAAAACAAATTGCCGCCCCTTAAGAATATATACACTACCGATCAGAAGTTTGGGATCAGTTAAAAAATTGGGTCCTGGAATACTTCACTATAAGTCGATCGTGTCCAATTGATATTCTTAAAGTTGCTCTTAAATCTGCCACGACAAGTCCCCAATAGTTTCTTTCGCTGGAAGTTGAATGACGGCAAGTGAAAACCAAGATTTTTAATAAATCTATAAGATTCTGGCTGAAGATTTTATCGATGTAAAGCAGCTCACCTCTGAAGATATGCTATAGAAGACTTGTGAAGCTTTTGGATGGTTCTGACATTCCTTTTAACTGGGTGGCTCTTGTGAAAAAAATG
>JAAEAF010010806.1:0-11459 GCA_011037195.1 Triatoma infestans | reverse complement strand
GGATGGTAGAATTGTATAATCAACTATGATAACACTATAGAGAAAAATATAACCCCACACCCCTCCACTAAAAGTGTCCTTAAATGAATTTTCCCAGAGAAATGTTTAAAATAAAAGTTGTAGATCTTTTGTATGTTTAATTTATATAAGAAGTTTGAAGAAAATTGTCGCAACCATTTTCGAAAAAAAATGCCAGAAAAGTGAAAAATAAATTTCAAGAAAAAAACGCCACTTTCGATTATCCGAATTTTTTCAAACTCGGAAATTCAACAAGACATTTAATTATAATGAATATTATTTAGATGACAGAATTGTATAATAAAATAAAATAGTACTTTAGAAGAAACCTAACCCCACCTCTCTCCCAAAAGTGCCGTTAAATGAATATTTCCGGAGAAATGTGAGAAATAAAAGTTGTAGCTCTTTGTATGTGTAGTTGATATAATAAGTTTCAAGAAAATCGTCGGAGCCATTTTTGGAAAAAATTGCAAAAAAGTAAAAAAACCTAACTAGTAAAGTGGTACTTCCAGTTGAGGAATTTTGACAGATAACGTACTGTCAGATCCCATGGTGATATCTAAACGGAATATCAAATTTCAACTTTCTACGGTTTTTCATGTTTGAGCTATGCTGTTCACATACACACCTACATACATACATACACGATATTTCCGGTGAAAACTCGATATCGAAAATTTGATACACAATTACAATATTTCCTCTTACTAGGAAGTAAGATAAAGTAAAAACTGAAAAAAAAAAGTTTAGGTAAAATTCACTTCCGGTTGCCGGAAATCTTCATGCCTGATACTATGATATTTTACTTAAATGTAAAATACCAACTTTGAGGCTCCCTGTAACTTTTCCTTTTTGAGATATTCTGTTAAAACATGCAGACCATTCGGTAAAAACAATTTTGTGACACCAAAACGTATTTCCGTTAAAACTCTATTTCGAAAAATCTTCTGCCACGATCGGCCAATACTTCCTCTTATTTTAGGAATAAGAGAATGTAAAAATCGAAATAATAAAAAAATTAATCTTTAATAAATTGTAATAATTTTATATATTCTAAAATCTTGCTTGTTGGATCTAAAACCCAACAGGCGGAACTGTGACATTACTTCAGTTTTTCATGAAGTAAATGTCCAACAACACTATTATTTGAAATATTTTTCTAGGCGAATTTATTTATTTATTTATTTATTTTTTTTGTGACTTCTGAAGGGTTCTGTAACAATAAAACTTTCCAATGAAGTGCTAATTTTGTGCACGGTATTATTACCAACATGATAATGATAAATAATAATGATATAATAAAATGATAATAATGTAATAATGATAAATAAAATAATGATAAAGATAAATGGATAGGTAGTTATGAATTCCAAAGCTTGGAATTAAGAAAATAGGTTAAACAAAAATACAAATCTTCCAGATTAGGTAGGTTTATTGATTTTGGAGGGGTGGGAAGAGATTTTTTTCAGAAGTGGCTAAAATGATTTCCTGTAACCTTGAAATAATTTTTTTCTTTTTTTTTTTTTACCCAATGCCCTCTCTATAGGCTCTCTTTCGGCCATAAGACGTCACTGAAAATTTGTCTGAAACAATTATGGTAAAATTAGGCTGGGAATATTATGCCACATCAGATTTATTTTTTTAATTTGGTTTCCTCAGAAAATTATTACGTGCGTTTTATAAATTTGGAAACTTTACCACAACTTAAAAAAACAAACAAACATACAAAAACGAGTTTTTGAGATTCCTTTAATACTACACTACTTTAAAATTATAACCATTGTCATTATGATTTATTGAATTACCCTCGAATAATCTTTGTTGTTTACTTTAAAAATAATATTAATTATAAATTTGTGCAAATATCTTTTATATTATATCTTTTACCTTTATTAATAATGTATTATTAATATTTGTTTTACAGATCAAAATGATGCCCATTAATTCAGAGATTATTAGCTTTTTTAATGGAAAGAATATATTTCTAACTGGAGCTACAGGATTTGTCGGTAAATTATTGGTTGATCAAATTTTAAGAAAATGTCAACCAAATAAATTATATTTACTGATCAGATCTAAAAAAGGTGTTGAACCACAAAAAAGGCTTGTACAATTATTTCAAGATGTCGTAAGTATTATTATTATTATTATTAATTTAAGGCGCGTCAACATCTATGGTCATTGGCGCCCGGAGCGTTCTCAGTGCACTGCCGGCCTCTGGACAGTGTTCTCTCGTTACAAGCAACATTGTCCATCACCGGACAGTGAGCTGTAGAGGCTCCTAGGAAGAAAATAACCACTTAGCTATTCCCTTCTTTTCTGATTATTATTATAATTATTATTATTATTATTTTTTTTAACCTCAGTAATATACTGGGATAAGATGTAATAATGTACGGGGTGAATCCAAGCACATTATTATTTTCAGAGACATTTTCCTTGGTAGCCTGCTTCATTTTGTGGTCTTCGACCGGTTTCGGGCGTTCGCCCATCTTCAGGATGCGTTTTTCAGACTGTATGACAACACAGACTTGCACAGAGAAAATTTAGTTTATACACTCGGTATAAATGAATGTGTAAACCTGAATTTGCTCTGTGCAAGTCTGTGTTGTCACACTGTCTGAAAAACGCATCCTGAAGATGGGCGAACGCCCGAAACCGGTCGATGACCACAAAATGAAGCAGGCTACCACGGAAAATGTCTCTGATGCTTTCCAGCTCTGCGGAACCAACCACCACAACTATATTATTAATTTATTGTTCGTTCAAGAATTTCCAGACAATATGGCATGTGTTTAACACAACTGCTTTTTGGAGGACCATATACATATTTCTGTCCAATTCCAGAGTGGCTATACTTTCGTGCAATTTGTGGGGACTATCCCCTGTTGCCGAGAGGACTATGGGTACGTACTACTCGGACAGCCTCCACTTCCAACAGTCTCTTTATTTCGTACCCAAGCTCTGCATACTTCCGCTTTTTTTCCGCCATTACTTGTAGGAGATTGTTGGTATTGGGGACTGCAATGTCCAACAACGTTACAGCCCTCCGCTCCTTGTCATGAAGCAGAATATCGGGTAGGTTGTGATGGACTGTTCTGTTAGTGAGTACTGTCCGGTCGTAGTACAATCTCCAACTGTTGGACTCCAGTACAGATTGAGGGTCATACTTGTATATGGGCCACATTCCTCAATCAAACCAGTCTTGAGAGCAGGTTTCCCATGTATTTTTGTGGGTCAATTGATTGAGCCGGTGGAGGTAGTCAGTGGAGGAATTTTTTTTTTTACTTTCTTTAATTTTGTTGTAAAAGGAAGTATTGTGGGCGTTACCAAATTATCGAAATTATGTTTACACCGGAAATATAAGTTTTGAATTTCCGGTATAAGAAAAAATATGTTTTATTGCATCCTTGTATGTATGTTTATCAACATAATCAAATTCTCCTTTTTATCTCTATTACTTTCAATTATTTTTATGTGTGATATGAAAGGCAACTAATCATTCAATTATGTGAGTGTTTGTGTTTATGTAAAAATTCCAGGTATGTTTGAAGAATATTTAAGCATAAGTGTAATAAAATGTGTAATAAGTGGGTGCCATAAGAGAACGTCATGTGAATCGTCAAAAAGTGTAATGAATGGGTCTCGTTCAAGTTTACGTAGAATACGTTTGGGGGGGGAGGCATCTATTTCGTAAAAAGTGGACGTTTCTCCTTTTGAAAAGCAAACGTTTCTCACATGAAAAAGTAAACGAACATTTTCTTAGCAGTGGTAGTGGGTGGTTGTGGGGATTTGGAGGGGTTCTTGGGTGTTGTTGAAAAATGTAAAAACGTGACCCTACGCATGTTGCAACTGTCATAATTATGACAGATACAGTTTGAATATTTTATTTATAATAATCTATTTGCCCCCCCCCCCCACCAAATCAGTCCTTTTTTATGCTATTTTTATTTTCATTGGATCAATTATAAAGTTGGGAAATTATAAATTCGTTGCTTATTATTGTTATTATTATTAACATCTACGGGTGGGCCATACCCCAGCACTGCAGCCAACAAAGGCTTATTGTGCCATTCCCGGTAATTTCTAGTAGATGAACCCTCCCTTCCTAAGGAGTTTAAGGGCTTTCGCCACCACATCATTTTGCGTTACTATCTCCTCCAGGTAGCAACGTACTAAGGTTTCGTATTGCAATTTGGTTATTGCAACGTAATCAAAGAGCAGCTGGGGGGCCGGTCTCCTCCTACTCCTGACATAGTCTGTACAAAGGTTCCGCGCTTATTAGCCCCACCTTGTGCAGATACTTCCTGAACCTACGTCATCAGAGAAATCTGGTTCCTACCCAGGCTAAGGGTCATATTGGTCCTTCTTTTACAAAGTCTTGTCATCATCCTTTTACTGTGTATGGCAGCACCTGGGCTCCCCATTCCAGAGCTCCTCATGCTTGCTTCGAAGCCAATCTCCGATCGCTGCACGGACCGCTCCACCGGTTATCCCCAGCACAGGCTCTGGACCATTGAATGCAGTATTTGCCCCGTTCCTGGCCAGTTGATAAACTGTCTCATTATCCTCAATCCCTGCATGTCCAGGCACCCATATCAGCTGTACCTTATTGTGCTGGAGAGTTAGCGTCAATGCCTTAACTAGGGATGACCTAGTTCTATAAGCTTCTAGGGCTTTCAGTGCAGCCTGACTGTCCGAACAAATGCATATAACTTTGCCCCTTAGAGCTCTACGCAGGTTCTTCTCGGCCCAGACCTTGATGGCAAACACCTCAGTTGCTTGATTAATTTTTTAAAAAATGGTCAGCATAAAACTGTCAAATTATTTATTTTCAGAAAGTTTGTTACTTTAGACAATAATTAAATTAGTATATGCCGTAAGTTTAGGAAAGACTACAATACATCTTCTTTAAAGATAAATATATTTGTGAGTGTGGGGAGGGGGAGCCATAAAACAAAAATGCATAATTCAATATTAACGTAGCCACAATTTTTTTTAAATAATTAAATTTGTTTCAAAAAAAATATATAATCAGCAATTTTTCTTATTTCATCAGAAAAGACAGAGGGGGGGGGAACATCCTTCTTGTGTGGAATTAATAAAGTACCATTTTTATGGGAAAAACAATATTAAATTAATAAAATGTTCTGAGAAAAAAGTGAGCATATTCTCAAAGATTGATTCAGTAATTGTTTTCAGAACCTTAGTTATTGAAATTGAGTTAAAAAAAAATGTTCATCTTATTTACTAACATATATTTTTCTCTTACTCCTGGTAAAGAGGAAGTATTGTAATCGTATCAAATTTTCGATATCGAGTTTTCATCGGAAATAACCGTTTCAAGTTATCCCCTGAATCCAAACAAGTGGTTTTTAGCAAATGGTCTCTGTGTGTATGTATGTATGTATGTATATTATCAACAATATAGCTCAAAAATAAAAATAAAAACCACAGAAAGTTCAAACTTGATATACCATTTTTTGGGGTATCAGACATAACGTTATCTGTCAAAATTCCTCAACCGGAAGTACCCATTTTACTGATTGGTCTTTTTTTTCATTTTTTTTTTTTTACAATTTTCTGAAAAAAGGGTTCCAACGATTTTTCTTTAAATTTGATTTATATAAACTACACATACAAAAATCTACAATTATGGTTATTTACAATATTTCTCCAGGGAAAATGCATTTAAGGTCACTTTTTTGGGGGGGGTGGAGTAGGGGGAGAGATGAGATTAGGTTTTCTCTAAAGTACTTTTCAGTTTATTACACAATTTTATCATTAAATAATATTATTGTATTGAATATATTGTTGAAATTCTGAATTTGACAAAAAAAATCTGGTGTGACACACTCACACAACTTTCTCTTACTCCAGTTCTTAAAATTATAATTGACAAATTTTATAGTTTGTGTACCAAATTTAGTGAAGTTCGTCGAAAACTGAAAAAACTGTTCAGTAAAAGCGCACTTCCGGTTTACTAATTTTTCTGAAACTCGGAATTTCAGCCATCTATTTATTTCTAACTAATTATGATTGGACGATAGAATTGTATAATCAACTAGGATAGCACTTTGATAAAAATCTAACCCCACCCCTCCCCTAAAAGTGCCCTTAAAAGAATTTTTCCAGAGAAATGTTTTAGATAAAAGTTGTAGATCTTTGCATGTTTAGTTTATATACGAAGTTTCAAAAAAATCATCGGAGCCTTTTTGAGAAAATTGCGAAAAAGTGAATAAATCATTTAGTAAAGTGGTAAAGTAATTGCACTTCCGGTCATCCGATTTTTTTCAAACTCGGAATTTCAACAACATATTTAATTCTAATTAAAATTATTTAGGTAACAGAATTTTCTAATAAACTGAAATAGCACTTTATATAGAAACCTAACCCCACCCCTCCCCCAAAAGTGGCCTTCAATGCATTTTCCCGGAGAAATGTTTCAAATAAAAGTTGTAGTTCTTTGTTTGTGTGGTTGATGTTTGAAGTTTAATGAAAATCGTCGGACCCATTTTTGAGAAAATTGCAAAACAGTAAAAAATCCAACTAGTAAAGTGTACTAGTCCGGTTGAGGAATTTTGACAGATAACGTAGTGTCAGATCCCACAGTGATACCTAAACGGAATATCAAGTTTCAACTTTCTACGTTTTTCGTTTCTGAGCTATGCTGTTCACATACATACATACATACACACACACACACACACACACGGACACACACACAGACCATTTGCTAAAAACCACTTTTTTGGACTCAGGGGACCTCAAAACGGATATTTCCGGTGAAAACTCGATATCGAAAATTTGACACGATTACAATACTTCCTCTTACTAGGAGTAAGAGAAAGTAAAAATCGGAATGACCGGAAATGCGTTTTTACTGAAAATTATTTTTCAATCTTTTTTTTTTTTTTACAAAAATCACCGGACGAATTTCATTAAATTTGATATGCTAACTATAAAGTATGTCAATTTACAATATTTTTCAAACTTAAGTAAGAGAAAGTTGTAGGTATTCATTCAAGTTTAATGAAAAATCATTGAAGTTAATTTCCAGTAAATGTGCTTAGTAATCGAATAGAAATACTTCCGTTTATGGGATTTTGTCAATCAGTTTGTATCCGGTTTATATACTGGATTATCCAAACATAATCTCACAAGTTTTTGAGCAATGCTGTAGCTCATTCATTATCCCTCTTTTTTTCACGTTTCCACAATCAAAATTTTGAGAATGAAATTCTCTATTTTTTTTCTTAAATTTGTTACGATCGCAATACTTCCTCTTACAGCAGTAAGAGGAAGATAAAATTGATTTTCAATATCTAGTAAAAAATATTTGTATAGATAAAAAATTTTTGAATAATAGGAAACTGTTTTAAACGATTAGATGAATGATGAACAACGGGGTTTCAGAATGCCACTTCCTTATAACAGTTTTTTTTTTTATGCTTTATAGAAATAAATAATAATTGTAAGCCCAGATTCTAAAAAAAAAAAAAAATATTCAAAACAAAAAAAATTCAAAACTAACAAACAAAAAACGTTAATTACTTCCTTCGTTTTTGCCTTACCGGTGGATTTTTTGTGAACTGTTTTTTTTCTTCAATTTTTATGATTTTCTCCAAAAAAACATCGACAATTTTTTAATTAAATTTAGTATTAAATACTAACTATAAAGTTTTGTCAATTACAATATTTTAAAAATTGGAGTAAGAGAAAATTGTGAGATTGTTTTACACCAGATTTTTTTTTTTTTTTTTTACTTTCTCTTACTCCTAGTAAGAGGAAGTATTGTAATCGTGTCAAATTTTCGATATAGAGTTTTCACCGGAAATATCCGTTTTGAGGTCCCCTGAGTGAAAAAAAGTGGTTTTTAGCAAAGTCCCTGTGTGTGTGTTCCGTGTGTGTTATGTGAACAGCATAGCGCATAAATCGAAAAAAAAATCGCAGAAGTACAAACTTGATATTCCGTTTCACATAAACTCACCATGGGACTGCAGTACATTATCTTTCAATAAAATTCCTCAACCGGAAGTACCACTTTACTAGTTGGATTTTTTACTTTTTTGCAATTTCCTCAAAAATGGTTCCGACGATTTTTTTGAAACTTCGTATATAAACTAAACATACAAAGATCTACAAGTTTTATCTAAAACATTTCTCTGGAAAAGTTCTTTTAAGGGCACTTTTAGGGATGGGGTGGGGTCAGATTTTCATCAAAGTGCTATCCTAGTTGATTATACAATTCTATCATCCAAACATAGTTAGAAATAAATAGATGGTTGAAATTCCGAGTTTCAAGAAAATTAGTAAACCGGAAGTGCGCTTTTACTGATCAGTTTTTTCAGTTTTCGACGAACTTCATTAAATTTGGTACACAAACTATAAAATTCGTCAATCATCATTTTAAGAACTGGAGTAAGAGATAGTTGTGTGAGTGTTTCACACCAGATTTTTTTTAAATTGCTTTTCAGCTTATAAGGTAGTTTAATTTTTAATTTTCTTTTTTAAAGTTAATTTATACCGGGTCGATTGATTTTGTCCGAAATCTTATGGATATCCTCTGGTAGCGCTTAAGGCTACGGATAGACGGACGGATTTTAACGAAGACTTTCTTACGGAAATTAATTGGAACATTTTATGACGTGAAGCTCTGGCTAGACTTTCCAATAAATAACGCAATTAAAGTAGGTTTCCCAGTGGACAGGTTACATGATCTATTTTTAACGTAGTACAGTAGTTCCATCAGTGGTAAACTTCGTCATTCCAAAAGCATTTTGTAGAAATAAAATTGTTCAAAAAAACTATGGCAAAGTTAAGCATTACATTGGAAATAGTTATTTCGTTAATGGTTGTAAAAAAAAAAAAACCATTGACGGCGTAAACAGTAACAACAGTGAAATTGGTGGGTGGATCCAATAAATTTGTGATCTAGGTTATAATATAAAGGGGGAAAGTTCATAAATCTATGTGATAAACTTCAAAATTACCCAGGTTTATATTTTGAATACTATCGTATGTCGATAAATTTAATATCGTATGTACTTTGATTCTCAAATGTACTTTAAGAATTAATACTTCACCTGTCAATGTAATGATCCCATTGTTGTATAAACAATGTATCAAAATAATAGGATATATAAAATATACCAAAATTCAAAAGAGAGTACAAGGGAACTAATCAGACAGAACGGAAACCTTCGTAGCGTTGTTTTCCACCCGTTTAGCCAATCACACTGCGTTATTTCTCGATGAAGTATGGGCTCGGATGCATCCTTCTGCGTTATGACCTTGAAAACGGCGTGTCTGTATCTACTTCGTACGAAAATTTCAGTAGCGTCTATCATCCACTTCCCCTAGTATCAGCGCAGTCCATATTTCTTGCGATAATTAATATAAAATAAGTGCGTCCGTATTCCGTCCGAAGTTTGAACTTTATACGATTTTCCATTTTTGAATTATATTGACCACATTAACATAATCTCTCTCTCTCTCTCTCTGTCTCTCTCACTCTCTCACACACACACACACACACACATAGAGGCCAGTTTCTAAAAACCATTTAATCAGGATTCAGATAACCTTGAAAAGTTTAATTCTGATGATGGAAACCTAATTTCAAACATTTGACACGGTCACTATCTTACTTAGTAGTCAGAGAAAGTAAATACGTGAAAGTAACACGTGACCAAACAGGTTCTATTACTTTGTTTTATTCTCAGTTCAATCTTGTCTAATATCTTTAGATTCAAGATTCAGAAAAATAATCCATCAATATTTATTTGATTATTCTAGTTCTAGTTGAAAAAGTACAGATGCGAGTGCAATCTATGTAGTTGAATATGAATTAAGTTAAACTTGATTTATTTATTTATTTATAGTCCAAGTAATTTAATTGTAATTATATGTATAGTAAGTAAATAGATTTTTATATGTCATCATTTTTTTTTTATTTATTTATTTATTTATTTATTTATTTTTAGGTTTATGAAAGATTAAAAAAAGAAAAGCCAGATATTCTTGACACAATAGAACTAATAACTGGTGATCTAATGGAAAATGATTTAGGTATAAATGATATTACACGTGAAAAATTAATTGAAAATGTTGATGTTGTTATACATGGTGCTGCAACTGTTAAATTTGATGAACACATTAAAAAAGCCACGGATATAAATGTTAAAGGAACTAAATCTATGATAGAACTTTGTCATTGCATAAAACATTTAGATGTAAGTAAATTAACTTTTCTTTTTCTTTTTTTAACTAAATTATCTATTTTAAATAATAATCTTGCAGAATATGAAAGATTATCGTTTGAAAGCTCACGTTATAGTTTAGTCATATGTAGTAATGGCATTCCGTTTTATCAGACTGCTAGATCTGAGCTGAGATTAATAATAATAATTCATTATGAATTAAATAAAGAAATATAAGTATACAAGTATAAGTATTATACGGCTTGGATATTCCGTCAGCCCTGAGTTGGGTGTAAAAAAAAAAAAATTATAAAAAATCGAATTAAAAAAATAATTATCAGAGTCGAGTGTTCGCCCATCTTTAGAATGTCATGATCAGCTCCAGATCTTTGATTAGCAATTGTTTTTTTTTTCTCTCTCTCTATGTGTCCAAAAAATCCTAATATAAAGCAAAACGTGACAGATGACCAAAAATGAAATCAGGTAATTCCGGAAATGTTGGATGCTGTCAAACTCTACGGCTTAACTATCCTTCCAATTAGATGTTTGATGGAGTAGTTGCAGCAAATAAAGCATGATAATACTTTGTCTAGAAGTAAAAGAACAAATCAATGATGGCTCCCTTACATTTTTTGGATATATTTAATGCTTTAATTCTAAAATATTTTAAAAATTTCACAAAATGTTATTTTTAATTAAATACCTTATTATATTTTAGGCATTCGTATACATTTCTACTGCATTTTCCAACTGTCCTTATATGGAAATAAAAGAAGAATTTTATGATCCACCACTTACTTGTGATGAATTGATACAACTCACTAAAAAACATACACATGAAGAACTTGAACTAATGACTGAAAAGTTAGTAATTTTGATTAATCAGATATGAAAAAAAGGCTACATGAATTAATTCAATTATTTATTTTATAATATTTTCCTTTAATGTATAGAATTGTCGGGAAATGGCCCAATTCTTATACTTTTACAAAAGCTATCGCTGAAAATGCAGTTAAAACATATGCTAAAGGTCTGCCAGTCTGTGTGTTTCGTCCAGCAATAAGTATGATATTCAAATTAATACATATATGTATATACAGGGTGTCCCAAGGTATATGGATAACGACTTTTTATCGGAAACTAAGATAGCTAGAAAAAAACTAAAAAATACGTGTCCCCGTAGTTTTTTAAGAGAAAACCATATTTAATTTGCAAATTTGTTTTGGTGCTTCCAGAAGC
>JAAEAF010010805.1:0-24370 GCA_011037195.1 Triatoma infestans | reverse complement strand
AAAAATTAATTAGAAATAAATAGATGGCCAAAATTCCAAGTTTTAAGAAAATTAGTAAGCCGGAAGTGCGTTTTTACTGAACAGCTTTTTCAGTTTTCGACGAATTTCGTTATATTTGGTACACAAAAACTATAACATTTGTTAATTATAATTTTGAGAATAGGAGTAAGAGAAAGTTGTGTGAGTGTTTCACACCAGATTTTTTTTTGTTTGTTTGATACTAGGAATTTTGGCAATCTATTTCTAATTAATTTTGTTTAGATGGTAGAATTATATACTCAACTATGATAGCAATTTTGGAGGAAAACATAACTCTACCCCTCCTCCCCAAAAAACTCCTTCAATGACATTACCCGGAGAAATGTTGTTTCAAATAAAAGTTATAGATCTTTGTATGTGTAGTTGATATACCAAATTTAAAGGAAATCGTTGGAGGCGTTTTCGAGTAAATCGCATAAAAGTAAAAAAAAAAAAAATCAGTAATGGTACTTTCGATTGAGGATGGCATGGTGATACCCTAAAACGGAAATATCAAGTTTGAACTTTCTGCGATTTTTCGATTTTGAGCTACTGTTCACATACATGCAGACAGTTTTCTAAAAAACACACTTTTTTTACTTTCTCTTACTCCTAGTAAAGAGGAAGTATTGTAATCGTGTCAAATTTTCGATATCGAGTTTTCACCGGAAATTTCCGTTTTGAGGTCCCCTGAGTCCAAAAAAGTGGTTTTTTAGCAAATGGTATAGATATGTGTTGTGTTGTGTGTGTGTGTGTATGTAGTATGATGTATGTGAACAGCATACCACAAAAACGAAAAAGCGCTTAGAGGGTTGAAAACTGATATTCCGTTTAGGTATCACCATGGATCTGGACACTACTTCTATCTGTCCAAAATTCCCAACTCGGCAAGTACCACGTACACGTTGAATTTTTTTACTTTTGCGATTTTCTCAAAAAATGGCTCCGATGATGTTCTTTATTAAACTTGAAATATTCAACCACACATACAATGAGCTACAACTTTTATTTGAAACATTTCTCCGAGAAAATGCACTGAAGGGCACTTTTGAGGGAGGGGTGGGGTTAGGTTCCATCTAAAGTGCTATTTCAGTTTATTTGACAATTCTGTCATCTAAATAATGTTAATTAGAATTAAATATGTTGTTGAAATTCCGAGTTTGATAGAAATTGGATAACCGGAAGTACGTTTACTTTACCGCTTTATTAAATGATTTATTCTCTTTTTCGCAATTTTCTCAAAAATGGCTTCGACGATTTTTTTGAAACTTCATATATAAATTAAACATGCAAAGGTCTACATCTTTTATTTAAAACATTTCTTTGGGAAAATTCTTTTAAGGGCACTTTTAGGGGAGGGGTGGGGTTATGTTTTTCTCTCAAGTGCTATCATAGTTGATTATACAATTCTATCATGCAAACATAATTAATTAGAAATAAATAGATTGGCTGAAATCAGTTTCAGAAACATTAGTAAACCGGAAGTGCGCTACCTATGACCAGTTTTTTCAGTTTCGCGAATTTCATTAAATTTGGTCACAAACTATGTAAATTTGTTAATTATAATTGGAGAACTGGATAATGAGGAAAAGGTTGTGTGAGGTTCACACCGAATTTTTTGATCAGGGCACCTAAAGCGTTAATTCGGTTAAAACACTCGATACGAAAGTTGACACGATTACAATACTTCCTCTTATAGGATGTATAACCTATTGTCATTCAGTAACGTAGCACTTCTGTTCAATCCATTTTCTTCACGCCCCTGCAGGGACTGGGGATAAGAATAGGCCTGTCCTGTCAGGATGCGTAAGAGGCGACTAATGGACTACGAAGGGCGGCTTACAGCCGTATGGGTTTAGCAATCCCACGGAACCTGAGCTCAGTATACTCTCATACAAATACATATATGGAACACGCGCACACACACACACACAAACTCCACACATACATTTTCAGACACCCCCAAATTCCGGTGTTGGCTACCGAGCCGGGAGGTTTGTGGGCAGGGGTATCGGCCCATATATCGCAGGCCTACCAGGTCGAACTCAGTGTGTAAGCAGGCCCCCCGACGGTAAGGGCGCTCTGCCGAAGGGGTAGTATAGATCGTCCCGGGAACCTTATGTTGGAACCTACAAAAAACCCAAATTCAGCAGGCTTAGTAGATAGGAATGAAGAGAATTCTTCATTGAAAAAGAATATGAAAAACAAAGTTTTGGATCCAAAAATACATTTTTCGGGAGTTAGGACTGGACAATAGTTTTTGGTAATGTCCTGTCTAGACGAAGACAAGAACTTTGAGCCATTTTGGTCTTATAAAGTATTAAGTTTTTTCAAAAAGGTGTGTCCGGGAACTAAAACTAAAAAATTAAGAAATGGTTCCCTATTAATAGAAACCAGCGCAACATATGAACAAACAAAAGCACTTTTAGCCTTAGATAAGTACGAAGGCTTAAAGTTGAACCGCACAAAAGTTTAAACTTCTCCAAAGGCGTGATCTCAAGTTACGAACTTCTGCACTGTTCGGAGGAAGAGATTCTGAATGAATCTAGATCGCAAGGGGTGGTTGAAGTGAAGCGACTATATAAGAAACAGTTCGGTGAAAGTAGACCAACTCCGGCCCTTATTCTTACTTTTGAAGGACCTCAACCTCCAGAGAAAATTAATGCTGGTTTCTTATCGCTACCTGTGAGGCATTATATTCCGAACCCACTACGCTGTTTTAAATGGTGGTCACTAGGTCACATTGCAAACAATTGCATTATTGGTGACAGCTGCAATCTGTTGTTCAGAGCCCATTCACCAGAATGAGTGTTCCATTCCACATGAATGCATAAATTGCAAGGGCCCCCACTCATCATTATCAGCAGAGTGTATGGTTTTTAAGAAAGAAAAAAGAATTCAAGAAATTATGGTGAAGGAGTGTATCAGCTACAAAGACGCGTTGAGGAAGGTGAATGCGAAATTGCCAGACCAGTTTCATATGCCGAGTGTGTTTCTCAAAAACCCGCTGAAACAAAAAAGTTAGAAGATTTGATAACCCGTCTTACAGGAGTCGTACAAGTTCTGGCAAAAAGTGTAGAAAGACTAGAAAGTAATTATGAAAAAGTAATTAAAAAATTAGAAAACTAAGTGAAGGAAGATAAACCTGAACTATCTCAACAAGAGATGGATGTGGTCACCCTCCATCCCTTGTAACCCTTGAGAGAAAGCAAAAAGCGTCCTAAAACACCAAGCTCCCCAACAACTAAAGTTAATATTATCTCCTCACCCCTCAGAAAAATAGCTGGAGGCGTAAATCGAAAGATAGAAAATAAAACCGAGTTCAGGAGAGGATTGAGAAGTAACGCCTCCTCAAATTCCCCCTTGGCTAGTGTTGAGAATAAGGATTTGGAAAACATGGACTTGGAGGAACTAAAAAAAATTGTGTCTGACCTTCGGAAAAAGGGGAAGGGAAAAAAATGAAGAGAAATTAAAATTATAATACTAGTTTAGATGATTCTGCAGTGGAATTGTCGTGGTTTTTATAGAAATTTGGAAGATTTGAAGCTTTTGGTACATAGATATAACCCAAAAATAGTTTGCCTACAGGAAACCAATTTTAGGGATAGAGATATGCCAAAATTAATGGGTTACCGGGTATATCGCAAAGATTTCCTCCAGGGTAACCGAGCCTGTGGTGGCGTGGCTATTTTTGTGAAAAAACGATATCTATTGTGGAAATGTCATCAGCGTTGCTGGGGACATCCAAATCATATATCTAACAATACACATCCCAATGAAGATTACTGTTTGTATAATGTCTATTTACCTTCTGGGACTAACATTACTAAAGGGGATCTGACAAGGCATATACGGGCGTTACCATCGCCTTGCATAATAGTAGGTGATTTTAACGCCCACCATGCTCTATGGGGATCTACACATGTAAGTCAGCGAGGAAGAATACTTGAAGATATTCTCACCACAGAAAACATTGCCTTAATAAATAAGCAAAGGGCTACTCATTTTAGTAGCAGCAATGGTACGTTCACAGCTATAGATCTAGCTCTATCTTCCCCATCGCTCATACCAATTCTCGATTGGATTGTTCACGAGGATCTATGTGGAAGTGATCATTTTCCAATTATGATCAATTGTGATCGCCAGCATGAGGATCCATTTGTGGCTCCAAAATGGTCGATAAAACGCAATGTGGGATAAATACGCATTATTGGCCAATTTTAATGACCAAGAATTTCGAAGCTGACTATATCACGCGAGTACTCAATGCCGCAGCAGAAGCTTCTATTCCAAAAACGAGTGGATTTATACGGAAAAATCCCGCACCCTGGTGGAATAATGAGTGCAAAATCGCTATTAGAGAAAGGAGAAAAGCTCTAAGACACTTCTATAACCAGCCCTCTAAAGAGAATCTCGCTCATTATAAAATATCAAGATCTAAGGCGAGGAGGGTAATAAAGGAGAGTAGAAGAGAGTCTTGGAGACAATTTACTTCAACTATTACACAGTCAACGCCTTCGACAGAAATATGGAGAAGAATTAAGTCAATTATTGCCGTAAGATCTGATACCCACATACCTGGGTTGAGTATTAATGGCAGCGTCAAAACAGACGATTTAGATAAGGCGGAATTTCTTGCGAAAACTTTTGTCAAGGTTTCCCAAACGAGCAGATATTCGCAGGAATTTCAGTCCACTAAACATGAAGAGGAGAACAATGTTATCAACTTCTCCGATAATGATAAATGTCATACTTATAATATTCCTTTTAAAATTTGGGAACTTGAGACGTCTTTATCTAAGTCCAATGATACATCTCCAGGCGCTGATAATATACATTACAAATTTCTAAAATATTTAACAAAACAAAATGAAATGTACCTACTAAAGTTTTATAATAAAATTTGGTGTCATAATCTATTTCCGAAAGCATGGAATCTGGCTATAACGATACCTATTCCAAAAGAAGGGAAAGATAAGTCAAACCCGGAATCGTATCGTCCAATTAGTCTGACAAGTTGCCTATGCAAGACTCTTGAGAGAATGGTCTGCAAAAGATTAACGTGGTATTTACAGTCGCGCCACCTCTTGAGTAAATATCAAGCAGGATTCAGGAGTAATGATAGTACACTGGATCCTCTTGTAAAACTTGAAAGTACCATCCAGAATGCTTTCTTAACAAAGCAACACCTTATAGCAGTTTTCTTTGATATCGAAAAAGCATTCGATATGGTGTGGAGATACAGCATTCTTAAACAGCTGCACCAATGGAACTTAAGAGGAAACCTTCCAATTTTTATCCAAAACTTTTTAAAATTGCGATTGTTTAAAGTGCGACTAAGAGGAGCCCTTTCTTCTTCTTTCATCCAAGAAAATGGAGTCCCTCAAGGAAGTATTCTCAGCCCGATTTTATTTCTAATAGCTATTAACAGTGTACTTGAGTCATTGGAGTTATCTGTAGAGGGAATGCTCTATGCAGATGATCTGGTGATATTTAGCAGTTCTCCCAGTTTCAATGTAGAGAAGAAAGTTTGCAGCTTGTCATCCAAAATCTCGAAGAATAGTCGAATAAGAATGGTCTCCGTTTCTCTTCAACAAAAAGTAATTGCGTGCATTTTCATCGATTTCGAAGGGTACGACCAACTATTGATCTAAGATTGGAAGGTAGAACCATACCTTGCGTAAATAAAGTCAGATACTTAGGAGTAATTCTAGTCTCAGAATTAAGTTGGCGTCCTCATTTAGAGGATTTAAAGCAAAGATGCATTAGGAAACTGAATGCGCTTAAATTTGTAAAAGGGACTACATGGGGAACGGACCGACATAGTCTATTGAACTTGTATAAAGCTTATGTCCGATCAAAAATCGATTATGGCAGTATAATTTATGGTTCGGCCAGAGATTCTGTACTGAAGATTTTAAACCCAGTACATAATGAAGGAATCCGCGTAGCTCTTGGAGCGTTGAGAACAAGCCCAGTAGAAAGTTTGTATGCGGAAAGCGGGAAACACCCGTTACAAACTAGAAGGAATGTTTTAATTTGTAATTATGCGGCAAAGTTGCTACCATTCAAAAATCATATGATTTATGAAAATGTCTATTCACCCGAGTTCGCGGATTCGTACAGTACCTGTGCTAATAGCAAGCCGTTAGGTATGCGTTTTGCTAACTTTTGTATCCAAAACAATATCGTCATGCCTTCTGCAGATAGCACCGAAACCCAGAAGGTAGAACCTTGGATACTTAACAAGCCTACAGTAGATTTTACCCTCAGTAAATATATAAAAAGAAATACACCTGATTATGTGTATAGAAATAAGTTTCTGGAAAGGATAGACACTAATTATAGAAATTACAAACAAATTTTCACTGATGGTTCTAAAACAATGTCTAGTGTGGAATGTACTTGGGTGGTAGATGGAAGAGTTTATAGCTGTTCATTGAATAATATTTCCAGTATCTTCACGGCGGAATTATTCGCAATTTGCAAAGCTCTTGAACATGTAGTGAATTATATCGGGAGAAGCTTCATAATCTGTACAGACTCCAAAAGTGCCTTAGATGCGATATGTAAGTTAGATTATGTATGAATGTAAAGAAAGATAATGATAATATATTGATCAAGGCAATACATAACTATCTGCATCTTTGTACACAAAATTATAAAAGAGTTACCTTTCTCTGGACTCCCGGACATACTGGGATCAAATACAATGAAGCAGCAGACAAGGCCGCTAAAAAAGCAGCATTAATAGACACCGTATATGAATATGTATTGCCAGACGATTGGAAAAATGCGTTGCGTAATAAGGTTATCACAGAGGAAGCAGGTCTGGGAAGCACTCCCATTAACAAATAAATTAAGAACTGTTAAGGCAATACTAGTGAAATGGATAACTTCGTGCAGAGACTCCCGCCACGAAGAAGTCGTATTGGCAAGACTGAGAATTGGCCACACAATGCTAACTCACGGTTATATTTTTAGAGGGGAACGACCTCCTAACTGTGAGACTTGCGGTGTACAATTAACAGTCCAACACATTTTCATGGAATGTTCCAAATATGCGAAAGATAAGTTGAATATTAGTAATACTAATAAAGAATACTGGAGGATAACGAAGAAAGTGTAGGAAGAACATTCCAGTTTCTAAAAAATATAAATGTATTCAACTTAATATGACACTGTACTAGATTCGAATGTAATTTCTTATGTAAATAGTTAATGATAGATTTAATAGGGTTCGTTAGGATTAGAGTTTGAGTAGTATTTACGGATTACGTTTAAACAAAGGTTGTAGAATGTGTGTATGGTGTGTGTGTGAATGAAGGGGGGGGGGATGAGTCAATCCGGGGCAGGAGGTGGCAAATTTCTAGTCTCCGGGGCGTCTTCCCGCTTATCTAGGGAGCCACTGTACTTTGGAGGGGTGGGTCTGTGTCGGGATTGGCACTCCGACACATGTGTGAATAAATTGTCGTATGAATGTGAAGTTTTATTGTAAATAGATAGGATTTTAATTTAGGTTAGGTTATTACTGTGGTGGAGGAATATCAAGTACTCCACCTCAACTTTTTAACTGGGTGTAAGCTTGAATATATGTATGACTGTATTTATAGGCATGAATGTATTTATTAGGATGAATGTTTGATGAATGTATTAGTATGAATATACGTAAATAGTTGTTTTTTTTTCTTCTCAGGATTAGGCCATCAATGAACTCTAGTACTCTACTTCCGTTTCTTTAAGAATGTAGTAATTTATGAAAGGCTATTCAATTTATAGATAATCTAATGTTATGTTCAATTAGTACAGTGTCATTGAGGATGATTATCAGGTGCGAAAAACCTTAGATGTTGTGCACCTTAAAAAAAAAAAAAAAAAAAATTCAAACTCAGATTTTCACAACATATTTAAATGCTAATTAATATTATTTAGAATTGTATTTGTAATAAACTAAAATAGCATTTTAGAAGAAAACATAATCCTACCTCTCCCCAACTGCTCTTAGAGGTAGTATTGTAATCGTGGCAAATTTTTTGATATCGAGGTTTTACCGGAAATTCACGTTTTGAGGTCTCCTGAGTCCGAAAATGTAGATTTTAGTAATTGGTCTGTGTTATGTGTGTATATGGTCAGTTATAACTCAGTTTTTCAACAACATCAATCAACCGGAAGTACCACTTTACGAAAAGGATTTTTCAGTTTTTGGCGATTTTCTTAAAAAACGACTCCAACATTTTCTTTAAACTTTAATGATAATTACACATACAATAAGCTACAACTTTTATTTGCCACATTTTCCCCGAGAAAATTCCCTTAAGGGCACTTTTGGTGGAGGGGGAGGGTTATATTTTTCATCTAAACTGCTATCATAGTCGCGTTATACAATTCTACCGTCTAAACAATTTTAATAAGAAACAAATAGATCGCCAAAATTCCAAGTTTCAAGAAAATTAGCCACGAATTTCCATTAAAAACACCAACGAATTTCCTTAAATTTAGAAATTGGTTTGTGTCTGTGTGTGGTCAGCATAACTCAAAAAAAAACACAGAAATCGCCGAAAGTTCAAACTTTAAAGTAAAGTAATGCCTATTTTTTCAGGCGGGCTTAACGTCCAACTACCAAATTAGGTGTCGTGGACGGGGGCGGAAGCACCTACTTTACTATTAACATTTTTTAAACAAATATAAAATTTAGAAGTTATACGCTGGACTCGAACTGGGGTCTCCCACTTACAAGTCCACGCTCATAACCACTACACCAACACCCGCCCATTCAAACTTTATATATTCAGGTTAAGTGGGTCGTGAGACTAAGGTTTTTGAACAAAATCAGTCAACCGGAAATAACATTTTACTGATTTTTTTACAGTTTTTTTGCGATTTTCTCGAAAATGGTTTCCAACGATTTTCTTCTTCGAACTAGATATATTTTTTTTTGAAGGAGGGGGGCCAATGCACCGCGCCTTCCGATCTATGCCCCCTGGGTGCCGCAGGCTTGCCCCCAGTACCCGAGCAGATGTCCCAGCTGAACATCCGTTCTACAAAACCTCCATCAGGTTGAGATCCCTGAGGAATCCCAATACCCTGGACAGGCTCTAGAGAGGGTATATCCTCCTCCTCCACCTGGTAGCTACCCAGGTTCTTGAATCTTCTCTGAGTGGCAGCCTCGCAGTTTGTTAGAAGATGTAGTGGAGTTTCCTCCAGCTCCCCACAGAATCTGCATGAGCTGTCACTTTCCAAACCCAGCTTCACCAGGTGTCCTCTAAGTCGGCAATGCCCCGTGAGGAAACCCGTAAGAACGCGGAGCTTGTTCTTGCTAAATCCAATGCAGGCCTCCGATCTCCGTTTTATAATTTTCCAAGCAGATCTTAGCCTGCCGCAAACCGGGCAGGGAGTACCAGAGTTGAGATCTCCTCATCTCCTCTTCCTTCCTAAGTTCCTCCAATGGTCGCTAACCCCACAAAAAGGTTCCGGCCCTAGAAGCAGCGGGGTCGTAGCGCCAGCGTCGTCGGCCATCTCATTCCTTTCAATGCCAACGTGCCCCGGCACCCTCGAACTAGATATATATAAACTACATATATATAAAAAGCTACAACTTTTATTTGTAACATTTCTCCGGGAAAATTCATTTAAGCATACTTTTAGTGAGTGGGGGGGGGGGGTCATGTTTTCCTCTAAAGTGCTATTTTTAGTTTATTACACAATTCTACCATCTAAATAATATTAATTAGAAATAAATATGTCGTGAAAATCTGAGTTTGAAGAAAATCGGTTGACCGGAAGTGCTACGTTACTGAATGGGATAATAAGGTTACTCCTAGTAAGAGGATGTATTGTAATCGTGTCAACTTTCAATATCGAGTCTTAACCGAATTACACGCTTTAAGGTGCCCTGAGTCCAAAAAAGTGGTTTTTATAAAATGGTCGGTATGCTTGTGCATGTTGAACAATTCCGAGTATGGAAGAAAATCGATTGAGAAAATTCCAAAAACTCAAAAACAAAAAATCTTATCAATTTTGGAATTCTACCAATGCTTCCAATGTGTATAATATTATGTTGGTGATAAAACCCATATATTTTACTGAATTGGTAATTTAGAGGAAAGCATAACGCTACTGTTCCCCCCAGAGGCTTCTTAAAAAATCAATTTCCAGATAAAAATTTTCAAATAGAAATGATAGGTATTTATGTGTATAGATAGTATACGAAGTTTAAAGAAAATCGTTGGAGCCATTTTTGAGAAAATCAGGAAAACTGAAAAGAAAATTTAGTAAAGACGTCGGTAGGTGGATTCTGCCCGAAATCTTCGTGTCTGATGCGGTGATAGTGCCTAAACAGAATACCAAGTTTGAGCTTCCTGCGACTTTTCGTTTTTAAGATGAATTCTGTTAACACACACACATACAGACCATTCTTTTAAAACATTTTTTCCGTATTCAGGACACCCCAATCATTTATTTCGGTGATCCAAAATCTGGCACGATGGCAATACTCCCTTTTACTAGGAGTAAGCGAAAGTAAAAATTATATCAAGAATATCCATATATTTTTGTATATTTATTCTGAACATTTCTTTCCAACCATATCAACAGTGGATTGTAATTAGCGATACGAAATAGGCTGTTTTGTAATGAGTATTAAATGGACGGTAATGAACGATCATTGTGTCTGGTAAATGTAAATTCGGACATTTTATGCAGGTTTTTTTATAACGATTTGGAAAACAAAATACCTAAGGGGGCAGCAAGTTTTAATTTGCAAACGTACAACCATAATCCTCGCGGTAGCCCTATGCATAATGAAGACCTATGTAAAGCGAATAAAATAGAACGGATCAACTGCCAGGGAAATTACCTTGCAACGGATGCTAAATGTCCAAAATAACTTGAGCGATATCAATACTCAAACTCATGGATTTCTCTCGTCTTAAAAAATTAAGTAGGGCTGATCTCACTACTTCCAGGTCGAGTGGAAGGCATCCCATCAAAACCTGCAGAGCCTCAATTGATATGGCACGACTAAAATTGCCCATCAACAGCAGCATGGCTCTTTGTATTGCCATCGAATCACTTCTGAAGCAGCGCCCAGACAGAGCAGCAGTATAATACCTGCGCCAATATGATGATACCTGCTACCAGATTAATGTGTGAATAGCTTTTTCGTTTCTTCAGCCATTGTTTATACCACAAAGAACGATCTTTTCGTTGACTTTTTCTTTGGTAAATTAAAACAAGAGCAGCTAAAGCGAGATCGTCGTGTTCGGCCATAGACACCAGCTGTATCTGTTCAAGTATACATGAGCCGTGTGGATCACATGTATACTTGCGCAAAAGACCTGCGCATGTATACCGTTCAAGTATGCAGTAACGTGTGTAGCCGGCTTAAGACGCTTCTATAATTATTTTAACAGCTGTTTTATTAATCCCTTATCTTTCCTCGTAACTCGACTAAGTTGGCCGATTAAGCTTTTTGATTTTCTTCTTAGCTCCTTTATATGAGAGACAAAACTTAAGCTACTATCTAGCGTATCTGTCCCGCTGGACCCATTTAAATCGAAGTTATGTCACAAGAACCGGTAGAAGTCTTTTTAAAAACAGTTTATTTAATAATGTGATGCAATAAGTACAATTAAATGATTAAATGATAGTAACAACAGTAAGTAGCGGTAAGTACTGCACTGGACTAGAGACGGTAGACGACTGACTGCCTGCTGGCCTGTGGGGGTATATATATGTTGCCAGCTTCAGTTACGTCACAAATGGTTGCTCTCATGGAGATAGTGCCATAACTTCGATGACCACTGAAGCTGTCTAGTTGGAGCTAGCTTGCCTTTGAATAAAACTGCTGCTGTTTTGTCATGAGAAATATGCAATTTATTAGCTGAGCACCATGCGGGCAATCTCTCCATTGCGCTAGAAGCATTTGATTCTAGTTGAATCCGACTGTGCCCACCTATCACCAACTTGGTGATCGGCGTAAGCAACTTTCCTCTGTGCTGGGGATTTCGGAGGCGAGTAAGCCATCCAAAACAAAATTCCAGAACACAGGACCTGAAATTGAGCCTTGCGGACGGCCACCAAGTTGCTGCTGTCTTAAACACCTCTTTGAAAGACGACCTAACAAGCACTGTTCTCTCTTTCAAAAATGACTTTAATATCATGGATAAATTCATTGCGCAAGACATCAATATCAGACGCTCGAAAAAACTTGACATACTTGAAGCCACTATGAACAGAACTAATGAGTGAGTGTAAAACAATCTCCGTACATCTTCCTATCTTAAATCAATATTATATCTCCTGTGCTAATCCTTTTCTCACATATAAATTAATCTATTTCCAAATGTACAGACGTTCTACAAGTTTCCCTACACAAATAGTAGACAAACTGGGCGGTAAGATTTCGTAACATCTAATGGGTTATCTCAATTAAATTCAATTGATTAAACACATTTTATCAATATAACAATAATTAAAAACGTTTAGTTAGGTTTAGCATAAAAAGGTAGCAGGGATTAATGATATTATATACCTGGCCGGTGTGCCAGCAACTCTAAGGGTATGTCCACACTTGTGCGCTTTCCTCTTCCTCTTCCCTTTCAACTTGCGCTTCCTCTTTCCATTTCAACGCGTTGCGCATGCCTTTCGAGCATGCCTCTTGAGGCATTCAATTTGTTGTCCACACTTCATCCGTTCAGTGTGCATTTTATCGATGGATTCAGAAGGCGGCATTAGCTGTTTGTGCAGGTTACCTGCTTTTGAAAAGTGCACGAAAAAGAAAAAAAGGCAGCGAGCCCTCATCTTATGAAACCATTTGCAACTAACCTAAATAAGGGCTCGCCAAAAAAAGAATTTAATTACAAGCTATCGAGAGCAAGGAGAATCGTTGATAACGCGTTTGGGTTGATGGCGCCAGCGTTTAGAATTTTTCGTAAGCCTATAGAAATTACAGTTTTGGGACTGTGGTTGATATAGTGATAACTTGTCTTCTGCTTTATAGTTTTTCTCCTGACAGTATTCACCTCCTGGAAGTTTTGATCATGAGGATGAAAGCACTGGTAAAGTTATTTAACGCACATGGAGAGAAGTTACTTCCAGTGATAATGGTATGAGACCTCTACAAGTACTATGGAACAAGCATCACTTCTCGCACTTTTGTTGGCATATAATTTGGAATTTACATCCCACAAAACTGTTTGAAGACGATAATCTTCTATAAAATCAAGTGTTTCTTGATTACAGACATAATCAGAAATCTGCTGTCGGAGATATTATTAATTAATAATAATAGTTGAATACATCAATTACTAATAAAATTATTATTAAAATAATAATTAAATAATATTTAAAATTAATTATATAATATATAACCTATAAAAATATCACGTAACATGTAGCGAGATCAACAAGGCGCATAGAATGTTGAACGAAAATCTAAGTAGTTGGATTCACATGCGCTGTGGTTGCGTCATGAAAATAAAGGCCTTTCAACTTGCATGTGGTATGCAATAACGCACGCTTCTCGTTCATCACATCGTGCGCTGTGACGCATGCCTCTGTTGAAAGAAAAAGTTGCACCAATGTGGACATACCCTTACCCAAACAAAGCTCCTGGTGGCAGTTTAAATTTACATAACTGAAATTATTAGGTTCCTCCAAAACCGGCCCGGACTTTTGTTCCAGTAGTTGTTATTTTTAGGGCAGCTGTATGGGCCCATGGTGGCTTTGGATAGCGCAGGGTTTGGCGCTCCCCTCCCTTGAAAAATAATAATAAGGTTCCTCCAAAACACACCACAATGAATTTTCCCTGAACAATGTTAGAAATAAAAGTGATAGGTTTATCTGTGCGGATAGCATTTCAATTAAAGTCTCTATAGCCATTTTCCAGGAGAAATCCAACGGACTCAAAAATATATTCTGTAAAGTCGCATTTCCGGTAAACCGATTTTCTTCTAATTTGGAATTCTGCCAACGCTTGTACAGTAATTCAATAAATATTGAAGAACTGTAGAAGCGTTGGCAGAATTCCTATATAAACATCTACATAAATAGGTAGTAAAAATGGAATGGTATTTAGAGGAGAGCTTAAGCTGCTCTTCCCCCAGAAACTCCCACAAAATTCAATTTTCCTGGAGAAATGTTTCACAAAGTTGACCTACCTAAACTAATAAAAGTGGGTGGGGGTACATGTTGGTTCTCTGCACTTAGTTCGGCAGAATATGATTACGTCGATTCAGAAGACCGAACTTTCATAAGATCCAATAACACTGAAATTCGTCACTGATTGCCCAGAACCATAAATAATAATGTTTTAAATATAACATGAAAAATGTTTCAAATAAAGTAATTATGAGTATATAGATCTCTCGAAACGAAGTTTAAAGAAAATCGTTGGAACCATTTTCGAGAAAATTGACGGCAAACTGAAGAAAAAAAAAATCATTCACCACACATGCATATATAGAGTGCTAGAGAGTGAGAGAGATTTTAGAGTTTCGAAAAAGTGTTTTCGCCAGAAATAACATGTTTAGGACTCTTCTAAGTAAAAAGTTTGTACTTAGCGAGTCCAAAACATGTACTAACGTCGAAAACTATCTTTGGAAAATCTAAAAGAGCACAGTACACTTGCTGTAACAAGAAGAAAGTAAAAGTTTTCGTTTATGAAACGATAACTACATGTAATTCAATATAGGGCGCACGGCCATTGCTAATAGTTTACCCCAGCTATCTTTAGTTTCTATATATTAAGATTAAGCGAATTCTCTCACGTTACAGTATAAATATTTTTCTATTTCTAGTGCTACAAGTTTTATTTATTGTTACTTTTACATGAGTCTGCCTACAATTTGATTCGAAAAAATAAATCTGTTGTTTTAATTTGTAATGTTTTTTTAACTGCTGAAGAAATACCGATTATATATATATATTTAACTGCCACCAACTGTTGTGTCAATTTAGAGACTAGCTGCACCAGTAATCTCGAAATGCATAGACATTTAGAGAGCAATTTCAGCAGAATTTCGAATTAATGCGGTAACTGTCAATTCACTAACCCAGAGACACAACAATATTATTATTAATTATTTTTTTCTACCAATCTTACGTATATGTTATTCGAAAATGTTCCAATAAATGTAATTATTCAATTATGTTTATTATTTATATTTCATCTAATAATATTAATTAGGTTGTGGATGTAGAAAACATAGTGAAGTATCTGTTCTGAATGGAAATGAGGCCTTCTATTACTTAAAGTTAACATGTCCAGCCTATGAATCTTTTACTAATACAAAACATTTAGTATATTTTTGCTTAATTGTAATTACGATTTTTCTTATTTACTGAATGCAGCTAATCATAAAGTGATCATATGAACAATTTTCTATATAGTATCTCAAGGATGAGACATGTTGTGATGGGCAATTTTGTCGTTCATAAATAGTAACAACATATATGTCACAATATATGTTGACTAGCACAAATCAATTAATATTAAGTTGTTCCTATAATTGACCAGTTTGCTGTGCTTTAGTAACAATTTAATTAAGCAGTCAAACTTTTTGAAAATAAAATTGTGTTTTCCTTCTTCTAGATATATTTAAATTTAATATATTTATGTATTCAAAGGTCAGCAGTGTAATTTAAGTTAGGTATTTGCACTTAATTTCAAATGATCAACTTCTTTTTATCTCTAATATAATCAATCTTTTTTTTTTTTTCAGTATGTCAAATTACATTCTTGTCATGTTTTACACATACAGATTATGTTTTACTGCATGTGTAGGTACTAAATTTAGTAAGCATTATGATTAGTTTCAACAACTCACCTTGTTCTGATTTTTAGATGTTATAACAAAAAATAAATGATAATAAAATAATATATGAAAAATTATACATGATATATGGAATTACAGAGAAACAATTATGCTAAAGAAAATATGTTAATACAGATTCTATTTATAGAGCTTCATTTGCTAACTTCTCTCGTATGTGTGTGGAATGGGTCCGCTTATAAATAGTTCACACTTCTGTCTTCTAAATCACATGAAAAAAAATCATTTCAAATGCATAATTTTTTAGAGATTTTATTTAAAATAATTAGCCATAAGTTTCTAATTGAATTCCAATTATAAATGTTGTATTTGTTAAGGGAACAATTCGAATTGGATATGGCTCCCAATTTTCTTTCGTTTCTAATAAATAGTGAATGAAATTACTTGTTTGTAACAAACGCTTAGTTTACACTTGCATAGCCCAATCCAAAAATAACATTTAAGTAAGTTTGTGTGAAACACTCTCTGTTATTGCAGTTCTAGTAATTTTGATTAACAATTTCACTTCAAACTTGGGAAAGGGTTTTAGATCATTGATTGCGCATTGGACTAGCAACGCTCAGCCAACTCTATCAATGCTTCTGCATGGGTGTGTGTGTGTTTTCAACAAAATATCTCAAAAATAAAGATTCGCTTGGTATTCCGTTGACACGAAGTGAATCAATCAGTGTCGTTTGTGGTATAAACATATAGTTGAAGTCATCTCTCTACATGAATTGATTCCAACCTTACTCTGACAATGGATGAAAGTCCGAAACCGATCAGAACCGACAAAATGAAGCATACCATATGGATAATGCTTTTAGATGGGTTCTGGCGAAGGGGTGGGATGTCCGCTCTACTAGAACTTAGTTTGCTTATCCCACGATATAATATTGAAATCACACACATTTATTACAAATTCCAAGTTTCAAGTAAATTTCTTATACAGAATTTCTTATACCAACTTTGTCTATAACTATGTAAATTGCAGACAAGATTTGTTCAAATTGGCAGCGTATGTATGAGATGTCCGTTGAACTTTTCTTATCTTTAAGTAGGTATTGTGGATTTTCTTATGCTCCCCTCAATTGTTTGGTGGCATCTCTCTGATTAGAGTTCCCTTCAGTGTGTACTATTTTCATTAATTCGAACTTACTTGAATACTAATCTGCAGAGAATGATCCTTTATGCAGTTCACTTGGAAGTCCTCATCTTAGCGCAACGCTTTCTTCATCACTTCTCCATCTAGAGAAGGGGTCACAGATGAGAGAGGTAATTCTTGATGGTGATTCTAGTGACTTTTGGTGACCAGAGCGCGGATATCCAAATTTGCTGAAATCTGGAAAAAATATCCAGAAGCAGGAAAGGCTTACTTCTAAAGGAAAGCGTGCCAGGAGGAGTCGCAGAGAACTCCGTAACTTCTGGCACGGATATTAAAGGCAAAAAAGAGAGATATGTAAAGGCGGGTATTTTTTGTCCCTGCCTACTATCTCCCAGGTATATGCCAGCGGATCCATGACTTACAACTATGGCACTTGGCAAGGTAGAGATGATGCAGATTAATCTGTAACTTATTTATGCCGCTGTATTGCTATGTTACATACTTCTTTACATTCATACAATCATCTAAATCCACAAGCATATGTATGCTATGGGAAATAGACAGAGGCGTTAGGATAGAATCTGTTCTAGAGAGAAAGGAATATACTTTAGGATGTTTATTCGATTTGAAGGGACATTTGACAGTATATCATTTGATGCTGGAGAAGATTTCCTAGGAAGAAAAGATAAACAACCTTTGTAAGGGATAAGGACAATCAGTTAGGTACCTTAAGAGATCCTGACGGATCCTTTACTGAGATACTACTAAGATACTGTAGCTTAGTACCCATTTCTGCTTAATATCCATCTCCCAGATAATGTGAATATTAATAGGACTGCTTCGTCTGAGATGGGTAAAAGGAAGCTAGAACCTAGTGACCGGGTGGCTAGTGGATGAAGTAGTTAGTAAACAGACTAGTTTGGGCAGTATAGCTCGACAACATAGAAAAGAATATTTTGGGCGGGCCTAATGGGCATCATACTGTTTGGTAAACCAATATACATGTAAACAGACGCAATTGTAATCACCTTAGAATTAAGGTTTCGGCTAGCATTCAGAGAGACGGATGCGCGCACAACTCTTTTTTTTAAGTTGTAGTGCTATACCAAGTTTCCCACCATTTAAGTCATCGAGACGGAGTTTATCCGTGTCTGTTACAAAATGGACGAAGGTAATGATAAGGATTTCTAGACGATAAAATTCACTAGGAAGAAAAGTAAACAACCAGTGTCTAGGTGTTTTTCGCAAGTTATATTTGGAAATTCTTCAATGCTGATTGTTGTATTATTTAATATTGTTTATTTGATAAATATCTGAAATTTGGAGCGTGTTGAATTAACTGGTGCATTATTATCAACTCATTATTATTATTTTATTTTTTCAATTTAAGGCATTCAACATCTATGGTCGTTGGCCCGAAGCCTTCTCAGTGCACTGCCGGCCTCCGGACAGTGTTCTCTCGTAACAGAAAACACTGTTCATCACCGGACAGTGAGCTGTAGAGGCTCATAGGAAGAAAAAAATCTAAGGGCAGCCCAGCTGGACTCGAACCCGTGTCCTCCGCGTGGAGTCCAGTACGCTGACCACTTAGCTATTTATTCCCTTCTCTTTATTGTTATCATGATTACTTACTTTACTACATCAATGCGGAAAAACTGTAGAAAGGGGCAGCAACAACTACAACCTCTGCACAGATTTTTTTTATTATTACTGTTATTCAACAGCTGCAATTTAAAAACTTACGCATAACCTTAGCGGCATCTAAGGCGGCCCTTTCTGAGGCTCAGCGACAAGTGACACCGGAAGTTCCAAAATGTTGCCCTAGGAATGAGACCATTAGAGGAAATTATGATAGGCATAACCCTCACCTTCTATTATAATTATTTTTTTTAATTCTTTTTTATTTATTTAAGGCGCGTCAACATCTGTGGTCATTGGCATCCGGAGCTTTCTCAGTTCACTGCCGGCCTCCGGACAGTGTTCTCTCATTACAGACAGCGGACATTGAGCTGTAGAGGCTCCTAGAGAGAGAAAATCTATGGCAGCACAGCTGGATTCGAACCCGGGGCTTCTTATTTTATTTTTTCCTCAGCCTAGAGGGCCGGCAGGTAAACAAAGCTTATTATTATTATTATTATTGGTCATCGGGCAGGGACCAAGCCCTAATCTACCGAAAGCCTTTCTGGGCTCATATAACCCGCAAAGAAAAATAACAACAAGCCGAGTTTAGAACAAAAATCCCGACCTCCAAGAAACATAAGACCCAAATCCACCAAAAAAACATAATAGTCTAACAAATCGTTCACTAACAGTATGGGGAAATGGCTTAAATTTTTTCACAGACATCTAGTTCCAACAAAAGGTCATGAACTTAATTTACTCACAATTCGTCATAAAAATGGATGGATGTTTCTTACTCAGTTTCACAAACTCTATAAAGTTGTGTGACATGAACCCAATTATGTCGAAATTCTCCTGAGAATCATGCCATCTTTTGGCATGAACGTAAACTATAGAGATACATGAGATGTCTCCTTAAAGCACAAAATCCAGCAGGATTGAACAGTGAGAGTGGTCTGTAACAGACATAGAACATCTCAATATTAGCGCTCTCCGGACTATCTTAGACTAATCACAACACGCTGAGTTCATCCATAGCTGAATACTGTGATGCTGGCATGAATACTGTGAAGCTGTCTATGCCTAGTAGCTTGACAGGAATATGCCCAAAGACCCGAGCATACTTGGGACGATGAAGGGAAGAGAGGGGCCTAATTTGGATGCCTATTTACTCCCCATATATAACCTGGTACCCAGACTAGAAGAACATCCTTAGAGGAAATAGCTCTTCCAGTCTTCTATAACATTCTAGTACCAACGTGGAAGTGAAGACACAGAACTCAGCACCTCAACTCAGCCTGACTGCCCAAACAGATACCATCTTTTAATAGAGTTGCCTACCCGCTCAGTGAAACATAACATATAATAGCATAAACCTCAGCCTGGAAAACAGGTGCGTCCATCCAATAAGAAAAAGTTCCAAGTGATATCTTGTGTCAACACAGATCGCAGATCCAGATCTACCATCCGTTCTGGAACACCTGAGGAAATTTCAGGTAGCTCACACTACAGGCCCAATATTAACAAATTTCTTTAGCAGGCAACCTGATATTGTAAGAATGATCAAAGACAAAAGTCTTTAACATTCGATTAAAAGGAAAACCTGTAATAAGGGATCTTTAAAAAACATCTCGCGATGAATGGTGGAATGACCATATCGCTTTCCCTGCCAAAAACCTGCTGACTTATTCTATAACAGGTATTCATTGCCGGGTTTTTCACTTCTACAAAGAGCCCCAACACAGTCTTGTAGATCCTCAAGCAGTAGTCTAGGATCTTAACAAGATTTAGTAAGCCCATCTTTGTATGATCAAAAACTGGCGAGAATTCGATAAAGAAAGCATAGTATTTTTTCATAGTTTTACTAAGACTAGTTCCAACCTAACTCATGAGATATAATCAATAGTGATTCTTCTAGTTCTCTCTGACCGGTAACAAATTCGTTCAACCATTTTAATAAAAGTCCAGCGTAATATTTTTTATATAGGCAATCCATACAATGAGCGTTTGCATATTTGGCAGAAAGCAAAGTGGAAGTGAATGTCTGTTGATGAAGCAGACACTGACGATGATGGATATCCGAACCGATCAGAACTAAGTAAAAGAAGAACCCATTCTCATAATGTAAATGTTTAGAAATGTCCCCTAAACAATATGATCCTACTATTATTAGGGAACAAAACCAAAATTATACTTTTTTCCCATAATTTGTGTTATTAATTTAGATGTTGGGTGTGCGGAAGGCGGCCAGCCAAGCAAGAGTGGTGGGGGTTAGATTGGTGGGGCGAGCCGCTGGCGATGCCAGCCGTGTCCGGTCCGCAGAAGCAGAGCACTACTCGCAGCTCGCCACTCTCCAGCCCTACAGCTTGCTCTACACTTTGTAAGTGCTCAACCATTCACTACAAAACTTATTCATTCTCTTTGTAAGTGTGCTTAGTAATTCCACTCAGCCATTAGTTTAAATCATTCAATGCATCCCTTTTATTGTAGCATAATAGTTTATTCCAGAGACAAAAGTTGCTAGAATTTTGGTTTAGGTACATTTCGATATAAGAGTGTGGGCAGAGAATGACTCGCTGTCTAATATTAGTTATCTGGGTTAGACAGGATTCTCTTATAAACATACATGTATCAGTTTAAAGGTGGTGGTAAATTTACAATCAGAACCATTCCCACAACATTCTCAGCCCTAAATAATATAAAGTGAATCTTAGATGTTTGTAGCTATTGTTATACAAATTAGTACCGAATTATTAATAATAAAATAAGAACTAGTTCACTGTTCTGGCATTTTACTAATCTAATTTGTTTTCTAATATAGCTGTTATAAATTGCTTATGTTGCATTATTCTTGATTTCTTTTAAATAACTGAATATTTACAAATAAACAATATATATGTAACTCTCAAACGACTTTTAACTGCAATGGAAAAATTGTACTCAAACAACAATGCGATTAACATTTGTAGTGATGAAAGTGAAAATTGGCAAGATAGGAAATGGCTTGGTGAGAGCAGTTCTAACTCTCTGAAACTGGATTCGTTCATTTTGATAGTAAATATAGTAAGTTTAAATATAGTCAGTTTGAAGTAATAATGCGTGCAGGAGGACATGCGTCACCGGCCACCCTGGCCGCTATTTTAAACCGGCCTCATTTTACTATAATTCTCTTGCCGTCTTTCCAATTTATATAGTACTGCCCTTACAAATGCTGAAATTATTAATTCCTTAATTAAATAGAAAATTAGAGCTGACTCTAGAGAAACCCGGCTAAGCCAAGAGCCAACTAAATAGAAAACTTCTCTCTGTGAACGTTACCTCCGCGCTCGATCAGATAATAAAACTTAAAAACTGGATACCAGATAATTGTGGAATACAAGTGCTCTCGTCTTATTACTTCCGCTTTTCAACGCCCCTCAACCACTCACACACACCACGTCCAGCATATATTAAAGTAAAGTAATGGCTATTTTTTCAGGCGGGCTTAACGCCCCCAACTACCAAATTAGGTGTCGTGGACGGGGGCGGAAGCACCTACTTTACTGTTAACATTTTTCATACCAATATAAAATTTAACAAGTTATCGCGGGACTCGAACTGGGGACCTCCCACTTACAAGTCCATGCTCATAACCACTACACCAACACCCGCCCCAGCATTTATTATTCTTTAACTGACAATTTGTTTAAACATAGCAGTTTTACTAAAAATTTGGTTGCCCTCAACGAAAGATCGCAGAAAGCTCAAACTTGGTAGGTATTCATTTAGGTAATTCGCTAACTTGGAAGGTAATTCGGACCACTTACTGATTTTTTTTGTCACTTTCTTACGATTTTCTGGAAAACGGCTTGGCTTCAAAGATTTGCTTTAAACTTGGTATACTATCTACATATAGATATCTCTCACTTTTATTTGTAATATTTTCCCGGGAAAACTGAGTTTTGGCGGGGTTATAGGGGAACAGCTTTCCACTAAAGTACTACTTCATTACAATGTACGGTTCTACCACTTATATAATATTAAAATACATTAGAAGCATTGCTAGAATTCCAAATTTGAAGAAAACCAACAAACCGGAAGTGCTAGTTTACATAATAGGTTTTTTGAATTTTTGGAATTTGAAACGGCTGGCTGTAACTATCTTCTATAATTGAATGCTAACTGCACAGATATAAACCTATCGCGCTTATTTGTACTTTAATTGATTGCTAACTGCACAGATATAAACCTATCGCGCTTATTTGTACTTTAATTGATTGCTAACTGCACAGATATAAACCTATCGCGCTTATTTGTACTTTAATTGATTGCTAACTGCACAGATATAAACCTATCGTGCTTATTTGTACTTTAATTGATTGCTAACTACACAGATATAAATCTATCGCGCTTATTTGTACTGTAATTGATTGCTAACTGCACAGATAAAAATCTATCCCACTTATTTGTACTGTAATTGATTGCTAACTGCACAGATATAAACCTATCGCGCTTATTTGTACTGTAATTGATTGCTAACTGCACAGATAAAAATCTATCCCACTTATTTGTAGTTTTTTCTTAAAAAAATACAAGATTTTTGATGTGGAATTGTGAAATATATGGGGTTGGTTGGCATTTGTGGTCTACAGTGTAATTACTTGCTACTTACTGCCTTGGGTTGGCAGGTTGATATTTGTTCCCCCACCACCTGTATATTTATGTTAGGACAAGTGATCAGAATTTGATATTTAAAAAAAAATTGTCACTTTAACATATAATAATTGTATTAACAGAAATAAAGAGAAAGTGGTGTGAGTATTTCCAGAATCTGAACAAGAATAAAAGGACACTTCTGAATAAAGCGTGACTTGTCCCTCTTCCGGATCTCAAAACATTCAATTTTTTAGGAAAAAAGTATCAACTTGAAAGAAAGCTGGTGTATGTTTTATGGAGAAAATGGTAGAAGAGAAAAACATTTAATTGAAACCATGTTTACAGTAGTGGGGTTAGTCAAACTTTCTTCACAGTTCATAATGCACTGCAAACTGTTCATTAAAGCCCCCATTTCTGGTCAACCAATGTTCTTCAAACTTGGAATATTGATAACGCATTTAATTCTTATTAATATTAATGTCAATAATGGAAACGGATAGTATATTGAAGTTGCATTAAAGTGGAAAATCTAATATCACAACAATTCCTTATAAAATAACGTAAATTGAATTTTTTCAAAAAATGTTTAAAAAGAAAAGTGATAGTTTAAAGGAAATCGTAAAATACTGGATAATCCTTTCAATAGAGCGCTGAAAAGTGGTGTTTGTACCGATTTGGATCAGAATGTTAGTGCCGAGTAAAGTGTACACAAAGTGTATGGTTAGCACCTTAAGCACCAGTAACGATAGGCTTCCCTGTAAAATTACTTCTACTACCAATACAATATTAACAAACATTAGCATTACTAGAATTGCACATCGACTTTATTTAAATATATTTTTGAGTTTGCTTTTTTTTTTTTTAATTTTCGTTAAAATGGCTACGAGCTTCTTTAAACGTGAAATGCTCACTACACAGATAAAAATGTATCATTTTTTTCTGTGGACAAATTAATATATTTTGGGGGACCTGTATTCATGACTTTAGGGGACATGCATTAATGTATTTGGGCAGCGCCCGCTTTTTAGGGGCGGGCAACCCGGACATTTGTCCCCAAGTGTGAGTGAGAAAAATATTGATATCTTAAATACTCAATTAATAGAAAATTTCACATATCGATTTTATCATTCGTTTAAAATTTACAGTGCACAGTGTATTTATATTGTTTATGCCTTAAAGC
>JAAEAF010010804.1:0-26195 GCA_011037195.1 Triatoma infestans | reverse complement strand
GGCTATCTTGTAAATACAGAATTTGTGTGCTCTATTACATGTTCAATTATGACTGTGGTCTATGAGTGTACTACCAGTTGACTGGTTTCTAGGTTTTTTGAGTTTTTCATTTTTTCGAAAACTTCTTTCCATTAAACTTGCAATACAAATAATATTTTTCACTTTTTTTTGACTTGATTTTTAATTATTTCTAGGGCATTTGTACCCATAAAGTTCCAAATTTTTTTTTTGGATTTGGCGCTCTCTTTTTTTGTGCTCTATTGCGATCACTTCTTGATCACCAATAATCTCAATTTTTATGTTACAGAAAAAAAATGAGTAAATTTTGAAGTGTAAAGAAATTTGTGATTTTATGTAGAATTTTTGTTGATCAAGTCGGAATCGATCGACAATTACCGAGGAAATTCACCTGGATTTGCTTGATATTATACATTCCCATATATACGCGACCAAATGAATATACAGTAAACTCCCGATTATCCATGTGCGAATTATCCAGTTCGCGGATTATCCGTGCATGAATTAAAATTTTTAAAAAATAATTGTATGTATATGTATTTTTTTAAGACATATTTGCTCGCTTTTATGTTTACGCTTCGACCAATGGGAATTTGAGTATAACGATATAATAGTACGTAGAAAAATTCGAACTGATATTAAAAAAATCATTAAAAGATTCCTGCACATAAAACCAAAATCACAGATTTTTTTGTAATAATAATGAGCATCAAACATGTTGAAATAATTGTCTGCCTTAGAAATGTATATGTTGTATTTTAGAAATAAATAATTATAGTTCAGATTATCCGTGTTTTTCGATTATCCGTGCCGCCTCTCCTCACCATTACCCCGGATAGTCGAAAGTTTACTGTATATACATTTATATTTACCTAAAACTGTATATTTTATTTCGCTAATTCTATATTTAATTTGATCGTTTATTAATAGTGACAACATGTATGTTACGATATATATGATGAATATATGATGACTTGCACAAATCAATTAATATTAAGTAGTTCCTACAATTGATTAGTATGCTCTGTTTTAAGGAACTTAATGCAATTGAGCAGCCCCACTCTTTAGAGAATAAAATAGTGTTTGTTTCTTTGTTTGTAGCAGTAGAAAAGGTCGCGTGAATTCTTTCGGGATTTATAGACATTCTAATTGACAAATATCCTTCAATTTTGAAACTTTTACTAAAGATTTTGTTGGATTTGATACTGAATATAAATACAGATGTTGATAAATAAACTTAAATATCTGGATGGGTCCGCAATGCTGGATAATATCTGATATTCTATCCGTCGTAGCAAGCATATTTATTTTGATACTAAACCGGTTTCGGATTTAAAAAAATTGAAACGGATAAAATACCAGATGTAAATAAACTTGTTTTTGTTTTCTTAGTGATTAGGATTATCTGAATACGATACTGTATTATTTGGTCAGCGTTTTAGTCAGACAATAATGGCAAATTTCTAGATTCTAAACTTGTACGACAGTTTTAGAATTGTACCAGACTTACAGGTACCATAGAATCCTTGTAATATTTTTCACATAACTTCTATTTTTCCGGAAAAATATTACAGATAAAGTGATAACTAGCATTCCACATTTAGAGAAATTACAGCTGTTTTCGTGAAAATTACAGTAAAACAACAAAAGCAGAATTTTATTGTGCAATACTCGCACATTCAGGCAACAGATTTGATGTATTAGTGTATTTATTATTACGCAAGGAAGGGGAGGGCAAAACCCTACGTTATCCAAAGCCTCCCTGGGCCCATATAGCTACCCCTAAAGAATAACAACTACTGGGTCTGGAACAAAAATCCAGGCCCAGGTTTTACCAATCTAAGTTTCACCACAAACCGAACAAATCGGACAAAAACCTTAATCCAAAGGTCCTAAGCCTAATCTCCTCACAGCCCAAACAATCCGTCATCAGATGCATGTTCCTCACAAACTCTACAAAAGGGGTCAGGCATGAGTCCCATTATATAGAGATGTCTCCTTATGCCACAATATCCAGTGAGGAAGCCAACCAGATGCCTGAGAGAGGTCCGTGAAAGACATCGGATCCCGCTACTCAAAGCTCCGTCCGGACCCCCAATGAGCATCTTAGACTGCCGTCAACCCACTGCACTCATCCATAAGGACGAGTGCTGTGAAGTCATCCACGTCTGGAAGCCTGACAAATATGTGCCAGAAGACATACCAACAGCAGGCTCTGGGACCAATGAAAGGGAGAGAGGCGCATAATTTGGCAAACCTATCCATCTCCTCATTCCCAAAGATTCCCATATGACCTGGAACCTAGACCAGAAGCACATCCTTCAATGAAGAAAGATCTTCCAGTCTTTTAGAACATTCCAACACCAATCTGGTCGTGAAGGCACATGAGTTAAGCGCCTTCAACGTAGCCTGGCTGTCCGAGCAGATACAAACACCTTTTAAATTAGTGTTACACACCCTCTCATCCAAAATACAGCAAAGAATTGCATAAACCTCAGCCTGGAAAACGGTGGCCTACTCACCAAGAGCCGCTACCAAATGATCTCCCGTCTCAAAATAGACGGCAGCCCCAGACCTACCATCCATCCTGGAACCGTCCGTGTAGCATCGGTAATAATTTTCAGGAATCATCCCAGACAGACCTAGCGTTAACCAATCTTCCCTAGAAGGCCTTAACCTAACCTAACCCTATAGGAATGACCAAAGAGAAAAAAGTCTTCAACATCCTATCAGAAGGGAAACCTGTAATGGGAATCTTTAAAAGCATCTCGCGATAAATGGTAGAATGACCATATCGCTTACCCAGCCAAAAACCTGCTTGTTTAATTCTATAACAGGCTTTCATTGCCTGGTTGTTTTACCTCCACAAAGAGAGGTGGAATCCCTAACAAAGTCTCCATAAATGCGGTCGGTGTAGTCCGAAACGCACCAGTCACCGCCAGACAAGCCAAGCGTTGGATATCTTCCAGCAGCTATCTAGCGGATCGTGTTTCAATGCGACGCCACCATACCAAAGCCGCATATACCAACCTAGGTTTAATGACCATGCAATAAATCCAGACAGATTTAATGTAACTTATTGTATGAATGGTCAAATCGTACTTTATCCTTTATCCTGAACACTTAAAGGAACGTCTAACGTCGCAGCTTCCACAAATTAAACTTTTTCAGAATAAGGTTTCAATTAAAAATGATAGGGCCTCTATGTAGGTAAAATTTAAAGATAATCGTGCGTAAAAAAAACAAAAAACGAAAAAACATTCAGTAAAGTTGCTAGAATTTCGGGTGATAGATTTTGAATGAAACCTTCTTATTGGGGCGATATAGTTACTGAACTATGAATACGATGTTTTCAGCTTCCTACGATTTCTATTTTTGGAGATGTGTTTATGTATACGTAGTATATGTAGCACTGTATGTACAACATTAGTGTATTTATGGCAGATTTTCTTAAAGACAGTTTTCTCCATCTTCAGGGTGCGTAAAAATTTCAGGTGAAAACTCAATTGTGAAAATTTGACACAGTGCAATATCTTCTCTTACAGTAGCAATTAAGAATTTTCAGCACCAATTATTAATTTCTATTAGTTGAATCTAGAATAAATGTGTCATTGATTAAAATCTAAGCAGGTAAACAGGTATATATATTCTGTAATATATGTATCTAAATAGTAAAAAATATAATAATATTTTCCAAAGTTTAATCATCAGTACTAAAAGATTTTAATGAGCATATGCAGCTTTTTATAGAATCTTACAGTTCTATTGTTAAATAAGAGACGTATATATATTGAGTTTGAATGAAGCTCTTTAATCAAATCCACAGTGCAATTTAGATTCAACTTACCTTTTGTAAAGCAGGAGTATACGTACGTCAGTTCCACTAACGTTGTAGCTGTAGAATTAGATCTGCCGCCGATGGGGGTGAGACATCTGCCCATTAAGTTACTCGCTTTTCTAAACCACCTACCTAGAAGGTTTCTTCTTTCTTCTAAATAATTCTTCGCTTTACTAATGCTAGTCAGTTCTACAGCAATTAAACCAGTGTTAAGCTTTTAGTGATTGAAATTTTACACAAGAAATAGGAATGTTTACACAAAAAATAAAAATCAAATTCCGTATTGGTTACTGGTTAGTGTAATGGGATTGTAAAAATGGAAAACTGATTCAGGAATCAGCTAATTACAAATATAATTATAAATATTATGCAAATACTGTGGAGACTTTACAGAAAAAAGTACCCAAGACGTGACGAAATTGTTGTTCACCTGTTAATAATTTGGGGACCACTTTTTTTTATATCCTGCGGAATATCTCTTTTCTTTTATTTGCAAAGAAATATGGAATCTAGGTGAATTCTCTCTAAGGTTGTCCTCATAGAGGAATTTTGAACATCAACTATAGTGATACGTCATGACGTTTCGGACACAGGATAAGATCATTGTTATTAAATCTACGGTTATATTTATATATATGTTTGTGAAAAACTTGAGTTTCCGGGTTGAGACCGCGTCAGTGGGTTGTTAGAAACGTTTCGCTCATATTGCAATGGGCTTCTTCAGAGTCGTTGCATCTTGAAAGCTAATGGAGCAATGTACTTCGGTAGAAAAGAGGCGTGGCTGTGAAATGTTATTGGTGATGTTGTGTGTTTGTGTGCTGATAGCTTGTGTAGCACGAGCGGTTTAGCAAAAGGGCTTGTGAGTATATATGTTTAAGAGAGAAGTATTAGAAATAAACAAGAAAGCACCACTGTTTTTAAAATAAATATATTATACTCTAAGCAAATTTTAGTACTTTACAATATCATAACTGTATCTTAATAAATCAGAGTTTATCTAGAATAAATGCAAATCTCTACCACAGTCACTGAGTTTAAGATAGCGATTCCTGAAGCAAGTGTTCTGGCTTTGAAAGCAGAATGCAGACTGTCTGAAGGAATGCCTTCTCTTACAAAACAGTTGGCCAAGTGGCATTGTATTAATTTAACGGATTCTTGAGCCTTTGCCTCTTTATAGCAATGGCCTTAAACTATAGTATCTGGCTCTTTTTATTGCACTAAGATATATTAAAATATTAACAAAATTCTATTTTTCAAAACTATCATTTTGAAGCTGGGCGTGGCTTAATTTTTGCTTTTTTGCCCACGGTGGGCTGCCGGATGACGAGGTCTAAGTATTCTCACATTCCACTAGCCTACTGCCAAAGTCTTAACCTTGTTTTGTTCCGGAAAACCAATATACATTTTTTCCCTTACTTTTTTTCCTTTCCATGAACAGGAGCAGCCATGTTCCGGTTAGACGGAGTCCATCCTCTCTATTTAGACAGTTTCCCTCTTTCTCAATTTTCACTGCCTCTCTTACGAAACAGTCGTAATAAATGGCTAAGGGCTTGGATGTTTTCAAAATGTATCATATGTCCAGTTGTAGACGAATGTTCTGCGAGGACAGATTTCTCCGTTTTGTTATGCCTTAAACGGTGAATATGACTTGTTTTGATTTAGTCTTTTAGTGGCCTATGTACTTTTCTCTATCTTTGAACCCTTAAAGAATACATTTTTCTGCCCGTCCCATATAGGGTTATTATATTGTGCTTTGCTAGAATTTTCGGGCGAAACGTCGGTTTATAGTAAACCACTGACGCGGTCTAAATCTGGAAACTCAAGCGTTTTTCTTGAAAATGGCTGTGGAAACCTAAAATCTCATATGTGTTTGTGTGTATGGTGTTGGTGTTTCCATAAGCTGTATCATGAACCAGATACATTCTTTGCAGCTTTGAACGTGTTGATGATTGAACGAGAATGAGACAATATTTTACAGAATATAGAGAATAAGCCACATAGCGAATAAAAATATTTATTCTTTCTTACAAACGTAAGAGATATGTATTGCGATCATGGAAAATTCGAAATTGATTGATTTTATTGAATATGTGAGATATATGAATACACATACACGAAACATATTCTTATCGAATAATCTCCCTTTGATTGTGTGTGCTTAAAAACGAAAAATCACTGGTGACTCAAATTTGATGCAAGCCACTTGACAGATAAGTTTCAGGCAAATCCATCAATTAAAAGGCCGACATTACTGAATGTTTTTTTTCGTTAAAACATTTTTTCTGGAAAATTGAATTTTGACGGTAGCAGAGGAGGAAGGGGCCAACTATAAGCTTTCCTCGAAAGTGTCACTACAGTTAAGAAATGCATATAAATCTGTAGAATGTACCAAAAACCACAATAGATTAATCGTGGAAGAAAACCATTGAAAGATTGTGCGCATTTGGTATGTGACGTGTGGCTTGGCTTATTATTAAATAATACTAGATCATCGTTTTCTTAATTTTCTAAAGAATAAACAAAAAAAAAAAAGGAAAACAAGAAATGATAATAAAAAACATGCATTTTATTCAATAATATTTAAAGAAATTTCCATTTAAAAATAAAATAACAAATACAAAGATGAAAGCAAATAGTTGTTCGAATTGAAAGAACTTCCAAAAAGTTTTCAAGGATCAAAGAAAATTACTATTCTGCTTCAATGAACATTTTCTGTCTCTTGTTCATAGTTTGAAATGAAAATCTAGCTTTTCCCTTACCTTTGACCATTCTTTTTGAATTGTTTTCAAGATGTAAACTTTTTGACAGTCTTATTGGATTTTTGGCTATTATCTTTCAAGGTTTATATCTATTATTACAAAACTTTTTTTTTATACTCTGAATAATTATTTAATACTTTTTTAATCTTATTATTCATAGCCTATAATTATAAAATATTTAGTAATTTTATGAATTTATTACAATCACATTCGCTTGAGCACAGTATTTATCCCGCCGCTATGGTTAGCCATGACCACCTGTTTCTTTATGCGTAATTCTTTAGAATTTTTTTAAAGGCTTGCTTCTAAACTGTTTAGTTTTGTTGGGTTTGATAAAGCGCAGTCTGGTTACAATTTCTGTCTTAAGTACAGCTCCGTTAATAAATTTTCTCTGAAGCTGGATACCAAGAAAGAGTGGTGCGATGGATCCGCTCTGGCTGGTATCAGAGAGAACATGCCATAAAATGGTATACGAAGGATCGAAGACCCTGGAGGGAACTGGGGCGGAGGTGTTTGGGCCAAGAACCAAACACTCAGAACCCATGGGTAAGTTTCCTCAGCATCTTCCAGGCGGAAATACACGCAATTGGAAGATGCAGCCAATTTAACCTCGTAGGGGATATTGGAACCATAAGATTGAAAATCCTTTCCGTTAGTCATGCAGCCTTTAGAGAACTGACTCCCATGTTGTAAGCTCTAAAATGGTTTGGGAATGCCTAGGTAAGCTTAATGACCTGGGTTACGCTCACAACTATTTTGGAAAGATAAGGATGTGGACACTTATAAAAGAAATCTTAAAAACGAACTTACTAAAATAGTCTCCTACCCTATTGGTACTCAACATTACGCAGATATAATAAAAAATTGCATGAAAAGCGCTTGTCCATCTGCTCCATCGGTTTGAAAAATGCATCGTTCGATTTTACTTGTTTTCAAGCAGGAAAAAAATCTTTTAGACTACTTAATTTATTTCGTCTCACTAACTCTAGACTTGCAAAAGATGCTTATCTTGATGCCAATAACAAGTATCCAATATTGTGCTCAGAACGCAAAAAAAAAATATTACTCTTCTTTATTTGATAAATTTAAGGTCGCCACTGATTCTAAACAGTTTTGGAATTTAGTTAACAGCTTTCGTCGTAGAAATTTTTGTTGTAGCAACCGTATCACAATGGACAGCTGGGTTTCTCACTTCCAAAACTTACTTAATCCTCCTATGACTTCTTCTATGTCTTATGCTGCACCATTCTTTACTTCCAGTATTCTCGATCCTGCATTTACCTTCTCTGAACTTGAGTCTGTCTCTAGCCTCAAGTCCAATAAGGCTTCTGGCCCTGATTCCATTGTTTATGAGTTTTATAAACACGCTCCTTTTTGCTTTGTTGAGAGACTTTTAGCATTTTTCAATTACATTTTTGAGTTGGGTCGCATCCCTCATTCCTTTGGGCATTCTATTATCTTTCCTTTATACAAGAACGGGGACGTCGACGATGGGAATAACTATAGGGGAATCTCTTGTTTAGACACTTTGTCTAAGATTTTCACTGCTCTTCTGCTTAACCGTCTTGATCAGTATGTAGGAGCCAACAATCTCTTGAGCGATTTTCAGAGTGATTTAGACGTGGGTGATCGACAATACTTTCGTGCTAACAAATTTAATTAATCTTAAACTTATAGGAAAAGGGGAAAAAATTTATTGTTTTTTCGTAGATCTTAAGTCAGCTTTTGACACAATTGACCATTCCTCTCTTTTTTTAAAGCTGTTCAATCTGGGCATATCTTATAAGTTTGCGAATATCTTAAAATTACTGTACTCCTCCGCAGTATCCTCAGTCCGTAGTGATGGAATTCGGAAACCTTTAGTGTAGGAGCGGGCGTTCGTCAGGGCTGCCTTTTAGGCCCTATATTATTCTCCCTGTTTGTGGACGATCTAATCTCAGTTGTAGAAGGTGGTGTTGTTGTGGGTTCTACCAAAATCAGGGCTCTACTTGATGCGGATGACATAGTTCTCAGCTCCGACAATCGAATCGCTCTACAGAGAAACATTAAGATCCTTGAACGCTACTGCGAACAATGGAATCTTATTTTAAATTTCAATAAATACAAAATTATGATTTTCTGTAGAGGAGGAAGGTTATCCTCTTCCAAAGAATGGTTTTATAAAAACAGCTAAATTGAAATTGTTAACTCCTATAAATATCTTGGTGTTATCTTGACTCTTCGCCTCTCTTTCATTTCACATATTAGCAATAGAATCTCTTCTGCTAAACTATGGATTAATGTGACTTGGCCAAACTTCATACTAAGTAATTGCATACCTATAAAAGCTAAGTTTCTTTTTTAAAACGGTTTGTCGATCGGTAGCGTGCTACTACGGTGCTCAGGTTTGGGGTTTCATAGTTATGATACCTTAGAAAAGTTCCAAAAATTTTTTCTGTAGAAATTCTTTGTCCTCCCTGCTTGCACCCCTAACCATATGCTCGCTTTGGAAACTCCACTTGAATCTATGCAGTGTTTTACCCTTAAGCTTCATCTAAAATATTGTATTAAAATTCTATCTCTGGAAGCTACCGTTTGCCTAAAATACTTGCAACTCAAACAATCCAGAAAAAAACAATCTTCTGGTTTAATTTACTTTCGCCAGTCCGCCATTATTCTTGCATGGTCACACCTACATTAGCTAGCCTTTCTTCTTGGCTACATTACTGCTCGAGCTCCCATCCCAGATTGAGTCCGGCATTCGTGAAGAGGCTGTGAGACGGGTTACTTCCACTGATCGTTTTCTTCTTTATAGAGTGCTAATAGCAGAATATCCCAATTTCATAACGGAGAGTCTATTTGAGATCCTAAAACTTAAAGATCTCCGCTGGTTTTTCACAATTAGAGGGAAACTTCTTTATCTAAATTTGACTCCATGGGTGGATAGAGATGTAATAAATGAAAAAGTTCCCTTTGCTCTTATGATGTTCGCGAGGATTTATACCATTTCCTTGGAGAATGTCCTATCCTGGTGGAGCTTCGGCTACTCCATTTTGGCAAATCTTTTCTCTCTAGGATGGAGATAATTCAATTTTTAAGTGGTCAAATATCCTGTTTCCACTGATTCATTAGACTCGCCATGCCTATCAAATCAGACTTGAATGGTTAGCGGATTCGACTTAATAATATCTTTCATCTATGCTGGTTACCTTAGCTATATTTCTTTTTTTATTATTATTATATGTATATTTTTCTTAAGTATTTTATACCATTGTATTTTATTTTTATTACTTTTTTTTCTGTTCTCTTTCCTATTTGTTTGTTTATATTTAGTTTGTTTTTGTTTTTTATTTATTTATTTATTTATTTTTTCATCCAGAGATTTTTTATTTTGTATTTGTATTTAGTTTAATTTTATTTGAAAATGCCTACTACTGTTTTTTCTTTTTAATGTACTATATATATTATTCGCTTAACGTGTAATTTTTATTATTTTCTTAATGTACTATATATATATATTTACTTTTCTTAAGCAGTGTTATACTTAGATTAAGCATTATATTTATTTCGTTAATAATAACTACAAATCTTATTTGCAGTAAACTCAAGCAGACGGCTTATGCCATGCTTCTAATACTTTTTGTCATTTCTCCATTTTTGTATTTACCTTAAAAAAGTATTATTATTATAAGCTTAATGACCTGGGCAGGGAGAATAAAGACTCTTTTGAGTCCAGGCTTGTTGGCATTGAAGGGAATAAGATGGCCGACCCTCTGGCAAGGAAAGGGGCTTCATTAAATGGGCCTGAACCATTTTGTGGATCAGCGACCAGTCTTTCGTAAATTGGAACTCAAGAAGGAGTAGGAAACAAGGAGGTCTCAACTCCTGGTACTTCCTCCCAGGGCTGAGGCAGGCAAAGATGTGCTTGGGAAATTATAACCCAGGGAGGTCGGAAGCATGCATCGCCCTCAGTAAGAATAAGCTCCGCATTTTTGTGGGTTTCCATATGGGGTATTGTAGACTCAATGGAATCTGACGAATGCTTGGAGAGTGACAGCATGTGCGGATTCTGTGGGAGATGGAGGAAACTCCAATATATCTCCTAACGGATTGCGATGCTGCCATTCGGACAAGATTCAGGAACTTGGTAATTATCAAGAAGAACATACCCTCCTCCCTAGAGCTTTCCAGGATATTAAGATTCCTTAGGGAGTGATGTAGGCGAGAGGGTCGCCCATGACACCTGAAAGAGTGCTGTAGGCTAGCCTATGGCAACGAGGCTACAGCACAATAGACCACGTAGGTCGCAGTGCAACGGACCCCTTCCCCCCCAACACTGTCTTAAAAATGAAATCTACAAGTTCGGGCTCCTCACCACCTGTATTTTTGTAGAATATTAAGGTCAACACCACTTTTAGTGAAAATTCCAAATTCTCCAAGAAAATGCATTTATTGTAATTATAATAATTGTGGTAATCAAAAGTCTTGCGTCTCTTAAAAACTCACTGTTATCAGAAAATTCTATCACTAATTCTAAATTTTCCATTTTCAGTAAATTTATTCAACCATAATACATAAAGCTGTAAGAAATTCACATTATTTTTTATTACTTGATGTTTTAAAAGTGAGGAAAATCTTATAGAAAATGCAAAACTTATTTTTCTGAAGAAGAGAAGTTTTCTAAAACCAAAACAAGCTAAAAAAAATTCTTATGTTGAGTTAAAAGTTTTGATTTCCTATTTAGCATATTTCTTTTCTTTTTCATTTATTATTGTAATTTTTTTTTTTTTTGTTGAAGAAATTTCTCCATCTTCTTTTATTTGTCTTTTGTACACATCCTTATCTTCTTTAGGAGAGAACTGTAAAACAAAATTGAAATATAAATACTTCATAGTACTGACACTGGTTATTTTCACAACTGCAACAAACCATTCAGATTCAATATTTTATCCTAAATTATACAAAATTTAATTAGTAAAAGATTGACCGATTTTTTTTCAAACGTGGTATTCCAAGTTGTGCATATAATGGACCTTAATATTAATTGCTCAGATGATGTGGACGTAAATTTAATTGAAACAGGAAGTTGGTGGAAAACTCAACGTTGAAAAAGTTTCCCTAGAAAGGACCTATTTAGAAAGCAAGGATTAGAAAATATCGTTGGAGCTTTTTTTTTTTTTTTTGTGAAAGTCTTATAAAAGTAAAAAAGCACTTAAGTAAAGTCGTATGATGTTTTTTTTTTTGAAACATGAAATTCTGGTGTCAGAACCTTGGGTGGTATCTTAAAAGAATATTAAGTATTAGCCTCCAGCAATTTTTACTTTATCTTATTCCTAGTCAGAGGAAGTATTGTAATCGTGCCAAATTTTTGATATCGAGTTTTCACCGGCAACATCCGCTTTAAGGTCCTCTGAATCCAAAAAAGTGGTTTTTAGAAATGTGTGTGTGTGTGTGAGTGTGTGTGTGAGTGTGTGTATGTGAACAGCATAGCTTAAAATCGAAAAATCGTAGAAAGTTCAAACTTGATATCCGTTTAGGTATCACCATTGGATCCGACTGTGGGTTATTTGTCAATGTTTCTCAACCGGAAGTACCACTTTATTAGTTTGTTTTTTTTTATATTTTTTTTCTCAAAAATGGCTCCGACGATTTTCTTTAAACTTCGTATATCAACTACACATACAAAGAGCTACAGCTTTTATTTGAAACATCTCTCCGGAAAAGTTCATTTAAGGGCAGTTTTTGGGGAGCGGTGGGATAGGGTTTTTCTCTAAAGTGCTATTTCAGTTTACTATACAATTCTGTCTTCTAATTAATATTAATTAGAATTAAATATGCGGTTTAAATTCCGAGTTCAATAGTATTTTCTCGAAAACGGCTGCAACGATTATCTTTAAAGTACGAGTGTGTACTAAGAGCTAGAACTTTTATCTGAAACATTTCTCCTGATAATGTCATTTAAGGGGGCTTTTGTGGGAGGGGTGGGGTTATGTTTTTTTCTAAAATGATATCATAGTTGATTATACAATTCTACCATCCAAACAAAATTAATTAGAAATAAATAGATGGGCAAAATTCCTTGTTTGAAGAAAATTTGTAAACCGGAAGTGCGCTTTTACTGAACAGTTTTTCAGTTTTCGACGAACTTCGACGAATTTCATTAAATGTCGAAGTGACTAAATATATGTAAATTTTGTCCTCTTCAATTTTGAAAACTGGAGTAAGAAAAAGTTGTGTGAGTGTTTCACACCAGATTATTTGATTTGTTTTTCGAATTATTTTGATAACATAAAGAGACACGGACACCGATATACAAACACACACACTTTTGTATCGTACTAAAAGAACTTTAAAACATGTACTTCCTCAATAATACTCAATTTTTCGAAATTTGAGCATCTTATTATCCTATAATTTCGAAATTGTTCTATTGTTATACATCATTACAAATATAAATAAGCAGTTTAACCCATTTTTTACATTTAAATATAATAACAAAAAATAAATAAATCATTTAGCTGGAAATCAGGAATTGTTGCATAACTTGTGAAGCGGAAATAATATAAAATGAAAATACAAACTGCATGGAAATCTGTGTAAACATTGTTAAACAGTCAAATATTGATTTTTATCTCTATAAACGTCATATCCTACTTTCTCATTTAATGAAGTACAACTAATGGGCGTTCATTAAGATATAATCTTATTAATAATAATATTTATTTATATTTTTAGCGTATCAGATTATTTCTATTACATCTATGTTTATATATTATTTTTAATACAAAATTATATATTATAAAAATATATATATTTTTTTGTAGTTTGTATTGATTATTTATTTTTCACAATGGCCAGTTTGTCGCCATGGTTTTCCACCATATTTATTACTGGATTAAATCTTAACGGTAAAAGCTTTGCAATAACGCCCTGTGTATGTGACAGGAAATGTGACCATTAATTTTTGACCATTATAAATTTATATGACTAATATATTAAAAATATATGACTTTATGGTGAGAAAAAGAGAAATGCTGAGTAAAAATTATTTATATTTTATAGGATTTATCATTATTATATCTCTGTGGAAATGAAATTATTAATAATCTATAAATATTTTTAAAATGAATTTATATTGCAACAAGCATATAAATTTCTAATTCTTAAATGTAATTCTAAAAATTTAAATTCACAAAATTTAGTTTTGAGGATTTACTCGGAATTTTTAAAGTGAATTTAATTTTATTTTACTTCTATAGGTGATTAATATTCATAAAATTATATATTGCAATGTCAATTTTAATGAGAGTTCATTTAAAATCATCGTTTAAGAAAAAAAAATAGAAATACAATTGAAAAAATCTGGTGTAAAACTAGGAAAATTAGTCGGAGATTAGGGAAAAATCCCACAATTATGTACGAACGCGAACAAATCTCTTTGAATCGAATTTCAAGGTGAATCAACTTCAGACGTGGATCTCAACAACCACATTCACCTGAACACAAGAAGAAATGAAATTGTACTACATAAGATGGCTCCACGGTCTGTGTCTAGGCTGGCGTATATATTAAATGGGCAGCACTCCATCAGTCTTTCAGGCGGAAAATTTTGCCATTGTAAACTGTGCCCAATATCTTAAGGTTAAGGACACAACGTGCGGAAAAATTGCAGTCATTTTGTGATAGTCAGCCCATTAGCAGCTTTAAAGGCGAACTGCGTTAGATCGAAGAACTTCACTTTTGGGGTTATGTTTTCCTCTTAAGTGCTATTATTCCACTGTATTACACAATTCTAATATCTTTATAATATTGATTGGAATGAAATATGTTGTCTAAATCCCGAGTTCGGAGAAAATCGGATGACCGGAAGTGAGTTTTACTGAAACATTTTCTTGAAAAATTCATTTAAGAGGAGTGATGGGGGGGTTAGAGTATTCTCTGAAATGCTATATCTATATATTAGTAAATAAATAAATTTGCTACTAAAATTCCTTGTTTGAAGAAAATTGGTTGATTGCAAGTGCGAATTTGTGAAACGTGTTTTTGGGTTACCTGTAATTGCCTCCGTTAGAGGTTTTCATAAACATGTTATTAGAGATTACACTCGCAGGGATTTATCAAACAATTATAACTAAGTAAATTACAGTGAGCGAAAGTTGTGTGATGTTCACGCCAGTTTTTTTTTTTTTTCTATTTTTCGTAATTTTCTCGACAATTTCTCCAATGATTTTTCTATTCTATTATGGTGAACAAAACTTTAAGTAAAAATTCTCACTTTCAAGAAAATTGTGCCAGTCAGAACTGTTACAGAAATAATTAGTGCTAGTCGTGTGAAAGTTTCAGAGGAGATTTCATTTTTCTTCACACTTCTTTATTTTCCGAAAAATTTTCTTATAAGATATAACAAAACATTTTAAGATTAATCAATACCAAGAAACCCAAAGTTAGTTAGTTTATCTTTAATTACTCTCTAACCCAATAAAAATTTATATCTTCTAGTAAATTCTTCTTTACATCATTTAAGGCCGCTCTAGCGTTCAACAATTTCTGCTGTTAGTGTAATTAGGTCATGCTTCAGTTTCTTTTTTTTTTACAAGTTTATAAAAACAGAATAGTTAATAAACTGATCCTGTTATAACACGTGACATATAAATTTTCTCAGCATACATTCCTATTAATAATACTTAATGTAAATAAAAAACTCAATACGAATATTATGGCTATGAAAATTCATCACGTTACACTGCCAAGAATCAGATAATGTAGGCCAATAGATTATTTTTATTAATAGTTCCCTAAGATGAAAAAATAATAGCGTATTTTCACTTCATTTTCTTTTTCTTTTTTTTTAATTTGCTTTCATTCTTTGTATTTCCTGATCCTTGCATTTTTGTTTGTATATTCGATTACTGAATCGATAAAAATAAAATTCACATTATTTAGTCTAAAAAAATGTGACCGATCTTTAAGGAAGTCTAAATTAAACTGCTTTCTAAAAAATCCATTGCGCCTTTCTCTAGTTTAGTAATAGAAATAGTAATAGAAACTACTATTTCAGTGCCTTGGTTTTCCTAAATTGTTTGTGTTGACATATATCTAAGAATAAGGCGGTAGTCAGTTAGAGTTTGTATCTGATTGATTGAGGTTAAATCCATGTAGTTGCCCATAACTATTAACACAATCTGACTAGTATTACGAGATCTGCGACTCTCAATTTTTTTGGGAGTACTAGTGTCGATCCTTGCGTCTTAGACTGGGGGATAGCCGCAGGATGTTTAAACCTCTCTGAGGCAAATGTTTATGGTTTTAGATAGGCACATGAAAGTCAATATTTCTGAACAAGTGGTTAGTCTGATTCCCTCCTTTCTATGTGGACATCACCATGAGTTCCTTATCGTATCTGAAAAATTGTTTGCTAGCATAATACTCACACAGTCATGATTAAACGTAAGTTCATTCCCGAGAAAATCGAATTTAGAGGGGACGTCATATTACCTTCTAAAATGCAATTCAGTGTTGGTTTGAAGTCTCCCCCTGCAACTATCTAATACTGACGGCAACAAATTATTTAGACAAAATTCGATCTTTTTAGAAAATCAGCATTTCAATAAGAATAAGTTGTGCTACATATCAGATTTTTTTCACACTCCTGAAATTAGAGCAGTAGGGTCAAAAAGACTTTTGTGTTTCAAGAAAACAAAATTTAATAAACAATGAACAATTTTTTTAAACAAGTTAATGTTTAAATTAAACAAGAGACATACTCGTATTAATTAGAAAACCTATAATTGTTCGAATTTCTGAAAATAAATATATATATTTATATATAACTTTATTTATGGCTGTTTTTTATCCCAAATAAATGATAGTGTAAACAGGCCACTCTCAATAATTGAACTACGGCCCAATGATGATTATATAATACGTAAACAAGTTTGAAGGGTTGAATATTAGGTTGAATTATTTAACTACATCGAAGATGTTTTCTATTTTCATTATTTTTTCTTTGTCAAGACTTTAATTACTTTCTCTGCCCGCTGTAAGATGAGAAACTGCGATCGTGTCACATATTCTAAGTTGAGACATTGCCGGAAATACAAATTTTAATGTTCTCTGAGTACGAAACAAAATGGTCTTTCGAATGGTTTATGTGTATGTGAACAACATAAAAAAATGAAAAATTGCAACAATTAACTCAAACTTGGGTATATATTCGTTTAGGAACCACCTCCGTATTTGTCACGAACGTTTCGGGCAAAATTCATCAATCGGAAGTGCTTTGTTGCAACTTTACTGTTTTTTTTTTTTTTTTAGTTATTGGCGATTTTCTCGATAACGGGCTCCAACAATTTTCTTTGAACTTTGCTTACCATCTTTGTACACAATATCTAAAACATTTATTTGGTACATTTTTCCAAGAAAATGAATTTGTGGTTTCTGGGTGGAGTAACGTTAACCTCTCTAAAGTATCACTTCAGTAGAATTTACATTATATAATAATTAAGTTACACTAGAAGCATTGCTACCATTCATTTAAAGTAAATCGATTAACCGGAAGTGCGATTTTCTGTAGAATCGTTTCTTCTTACGATTTTCTTTAAACTTAGAATGCAAACTTCCCACAAATGAAAAACATTATCTCTCTTTTCTGGGAAAAATTATTTTTGGCCTATTCAACGTCAGACAGGTTTCAATATAAATAGCCGCTACAAGCTTTGTTGGTTGGTATTTTATTTTTGTACAGATGAAAAGTTAAATAGAAACTTAGTATTCATCGGGCGGTTACTTGAAACAGTAGGCAGTGTATGTATTGAAAAATGACGTTGATAAGAGGTCTCTTTTGTTTTATTATGGAAAGTAAACAATAAAGCTCCCCACTTCTGGTACTACTTTAACATACCTTTCTCCCACAAAGCCAATCAATGCAGGAAAATCATGACAAGAGAAGAGGATGGAGTATGTTCACCTGCTAGACAATTAAATCGCTTGTCCATTTAGTTTGTTACAAGTGATATTCAAGTATAATTTTATAACTCATACATAACTGTTATTATAACTATAACCACAAAGTGTTCAATAACTTTATTGTAAAAATAATATGTGTCACAAATCAAAGGGGGGAAATAATATTCCAAAAAAAATAACTTATGTTTTTCAATAAAATCGTTAACACCAGTGTTTTAAACTTATCGCCGATCCTCTCTACAAAACTTATTATTCAAATTAAAAAATTTAAAAAAAAAACGGTGTGAAACAGCCTCACGGCTTTCTCTTGCTGCAGACAATACAATTCTTGCTGACAAGATTTCTTAAAAAAAAAAAATTCTATTAGTTTAGTCAACTTAAACATCAGTATAGAGAAAGAAGGTGGAAATTGTAATTGTTGATTTTTTGAGAAAACGTTTTGCCTGCATGTGCCTATATTGTATGGCACCGCCTCTATCAGATCCAAAGAAAAATTCACGGCACATTGATATTAAGTATTATTATTAAATCGTGGGTGGCTATCGACATGTTACCCAAGCCAATATGACTTCTATCCCCCCAATTCATCCCCCTAATTGATCTCCTCGGAAGTCTACCGGTCTGTCTACAATATCCTAGAATATCCTGTAGCTCCAACCCTGTGAGAGTGAGACACTCCCAAAAATCCGAAACCTTGTGCCAGTAAAAAACGGGAACACTGACATAAATAGTGATACACCGTTTCCTTAACTCCATCATCACAATTCCGACATATGAGACTAAACATCCTCCATATTTTATGTAAATAACTAGCCTTACATGTGTGTGTCCAGTCAATAAAACCTAGTAAAGTCCTCAATCTTAACCTAGTCAGGGACAGCAGGTAATCCGAAACTCTCTGCTTAGTCCCACTCGTTGATAAGTTTTTTCAAATATATTCAGTTAGGCTATCAAATTTTTGAAGGATAATCGTACGAACAGTTTACTAGAAAAGTCTAGAAAAACTAAGATATCCATGAGTTTCAGCTACCCACAATTTTCTCAAATTTGGAATTCCAGCAATGCATTTAATGTATCTTAATGTCATAGAGATAGTGGAACCGTACACTGTATTGAAATCGCACTTTTGTAGGAAAGCTTAACGTTGCAGTTTCCCCCCACTGTTTCTTTAAAATATTTCAAATGAAAAGTGATAGGCATCGTCTATATAAATGCATAGTATGAGAAATTTAATGTTAATTATTTGGATACATCTACGAGAAAAATCACAGAAAAGCAACAAAAATAAAAAAAGAAATTAAATAAAATCATAATTTGTGAATGATAGATTTTGTACCGAATTTTCTGATCAGATGCGATGGTGGGAATATCAAATTTATAGCTTCCTGTAATTTTCTGTTTTTCAGATATTTTGTCTCTAATATAAGCACGCAAACACGAATATATAACCATTCGCTAAAAATACTTTGTTCGTTACTACGTTCGGTAAGATTTCATTAAATTAATAAAATTGCAATACTTCCTCTAACCGTAATTAGAAAAAAACAATCTGGTGTGATTCATTCACACCCTTTCACTTACTCCTGTTAATACATTATATAATATAAAGTGACAAATTTTCTTTAAACTCAAATCATACGTTTTTCCCTAAGATAAATATAGAGATGGTGGTGGTGGTTATGGACAAATCTACTTATCTTGGCAGGTAAGACATGTGGTAGTCATATTCTGTAAACACTGAACCAACTACGTATAACATTTGGAATTAACACCAACAAATTTCGCAGACCTATGCAAAATATTTTCTTTTTTGGGAAAATATTTCAAATAAAAGTGATACATTTCCATCTATGCAAAAAGCACATTACAAGTTTAAAGAAAATTGTTGTAACCATTTTTCGAGAAAATCCCCCCCCCCCCCGAAAATACTCAAAAACCTATTCTGTAAAATCGTACTACCGATTAAACCGATTTTCTTCCGATTTGGAATTCTATCAATGCTTCTAATGTATATTATTGATATTGTTGGGTCGGTGGTTATTGCGCCCAGCTCTCCTGCTCACGCGTGCGCGCATCCGCCCGTGCGCTTTCTTCATACACTTATCTACTTCCGCCTTTATTCTCCCCTGTTTTTTTAGAAGGGTCAGTTTTCCGAATATTGCACCACTCCAATTCATGTTACTTTCCCCACTACTTCCGCTTGCTTATCCGGCCAACGCCGTGTGTTCTACTCATCTTGCTTCCAATTTTCTCGCCGATATGTCATACTTCTTCCGGTGCTCTAACAGATCGCATCTGTATGTTTGTAGTTTCTGTACACTTCGCCTTTTAGTAGCACTATTTCAACTCGCCTTTTATATTTCGGGTCGCTTTATACACGCCTATTCACCTTGTTAATTAATATTAATACATCGTTGAGTAGCAAAAATCATCTCTCCGCGCCATCACCTTCACGAGGCTATATCACTTGCACCTTAGTGGACTCACCATCATCACCCGCCGCTTCAACAACGGTGTCATCAGCTTCTAAAGGAGCATTCCAATCCCTTTACGCTCACGTGAGTTCCTTTCTTTAGCCATCTACGCACCCACACCTACACGGCCACCCCCCTCCCACACACAAATACGTCACCTCTTCCTTTCTCAGTCCGCCATTCGTCTCATCAATCCTTCTTCGATTCATCACTCTCCTTTTCATTTGTTTCACATTATTATTCATTTTTGTTTTTCACCCGCTACTCGCCATCTCGCCTCGGGTGTCTGCCGCGCAGAGTTATTAATATAGCAAAATCATATATTATACTGAAATGGTACTTTAAAGGAAAGCATAAGGCTATTCTTCCTTCAGAATCCAACAGAATCAATTTTTCCGGCTATTTATGTCTATAGACAGTATACGAAATATAAAGTAAATCGTTGGAGCCATTTGTTGTGAAAATCACGAAAAACTGAAGAAAAAAAAACTTAGTAAATTCGCACTTCCGCCTGATGAATTTCGCTCAGAATCTTCGTGTCTGATGATGAATATTTAAACGGAATACGAAGTTTGAGTTTCCGGTGGCATTTCGTTTTGACATATCTGGTAAACACACATATATATACAGTCCATTCGGTAAAAACATTTTTTTCCTATTCAGGGGGCTCCCAAAACATATATTTCCGGTGAAAACACCATTTCAAAAATCTGGCAAGATCGCAACACTTTCTTTTACTAAGGAATAAGAGAAAGTAACAATCAGAAAAAGTAAAAAAAAAGGAAATAAAGTAGTAAATAAAGTTTCTTGTGTTGAAAGTTTTATATAAAGTAGGTCTACAATTAATTAATTAGTATGTTCCCTAAATTAACATCTAAAGTTTATTTAATATACAAAGAATATTAATCATATTAAAAAAAAAGTAATTTCGTTCCTTCACTATGACAATATTACATTGTCAACAATAAATTACAATGTTGTGAGTAACTTTGGGTCCAGTCCAAGTTGGTCACAATTAATAAAACTACCCCTAGAATATTTCCACCAAGCGTGCAAGTCCAAGATGGCTAAGGCACTTCTAAAGCAATAAAATTAATCTATACCCTTCCCCCCACCAAATTACAATGAATTTACTTTAACGACGTATTGTTTTAATGGGATTTACACAATTTAAAACTTCTCAAAGAACATGTGCTACTTTTTTTTATTTTAATTATTACACTTTCTACTAAAATAGAAGTTTAAAGAAACCATCTAGTTTGAAAAGTTTAATTAAAAGAAAAAAACCTCTTTAATTACTTTAATTAAAAATTATCGGCAATTATCTCTTCTTAGCGGACGATTGGCATTAAGAGATCCCAGTTTCAGTACTTGTTATTGATCGGCCGGAATGAGTTTTAGCCAAACTGGACAGTTTCTATATTAGACCGTATTAGTAACCAAATTGACTATTAGTTTGCAATAAACTATGGATACTGCAAACGCCCTTGCGCAAGCCAATCCAGCCCATTTGAGCATTCCATACCAATTAGAATACTAAGAAAACATATAACTTTACACCTGAAACTCTATTATCATTTTATAAATAATATTTACCGTTATAAACATTTTCCTAATCTTTTAGATAAAGCGTTCTAGTATACTAACAAGTTTGCGAGCAAACTCTCACTATAATAAATTTAATTAAAAACAAAGACTAGAAAAGAACTGAAGGTTGACAATTTAATCCGTATTCTTCGATTAGCCTTCAATTCTAGCTTGGTCTTAAAAATATCAAGAAGTTAATTAAGGAAAAAAACAATGGCATTCATTTCTTGCCTTTGGAGCGAGAATTCTGGGGAGGGGGTGGTTCGATTTGTGTGAGGGCAAAAAAAGATGTTGGCCTAGCATGGCGAGAAAATGTAGGAAGCTGCAGTTTAATAGCGAACCTTAGGGTGGGAACCATGCGTGCTTATCCACGTCCCTCCCTCCCCCTCCCAAAAAAATCACCATTTGGCAAGCCTTGGCCCTTCATGGGCTGTTGAGCCAAAGATAATGTCTTCACTCTCATACTTCAGGGAACTTCAGAGAATATTGAAAGCTGAAAGTAATTTCTGGGGATTTTATCCGTCTTAGCATGCATATTTCTGATGTTTCTGACCGGTTTCAGATTTTCATCCATCGTCAGAATAAAGTTATCAAGTTCTGTACATACTACACTTGTTGTACTCTTAAAATTTCTTATCCACCCTCCCAATAAAAATGCCTTTACAAAACACTGAGCATACTTAAACACCGCTAGTAAAATTTAGTTATAAAGTATTCTTCAGAGAACCTATTTATTATACACCATTTTCTCAGGTCTAGTCACAATTTATAATAGTTCTATTTTATTATTAAACACACCTGCTTAGTAACATAACATTATAACCTCCAGAACATGCAACCAATACGTGTAGTGAATAACAGAAACATTAAGTTGAAGTCACCTCTCTACATGAACATGATAGCCTTACACTGACGATGGATGAAAATCCGAAACCGGTTAGGAACATCAGAAATATGCATGCTAAGGGCTATAAGATACCAGATGTTATTCAGCATTGGCGAACCCATCCACATATTCTAAAAGTAATTAAATTTGTTTCTTGAACATTATCTGTTAGCATGTGACATTGATGTAAATGTAAAAGAATAAAAATTTTTATATTTCGACATAATAAGTATATTTTGCATATAATTATTTAATAGCTTTCAGAAGGAGGGAAATTATTGAGGAAGGGTTTTTGAGAAGTAAGGTAGAATTGAATCCAGAATACTGTATAATAAAATAGAGACACAAAACTGCCAGGATTTTACACGTAAATAGAAATTAGGCAGCGAGAGATTTAGACTAAGTAAAGAGAAAGGAAGTTATTGGTTGCTGACGCGTTGTAAATGCTGTATAAACTGTTCTTAAGTCTGTTGTAAGACTGTCCTTCTAGGGATAGCGCACCTGTCTATATACATACAGAGTCTCCCATTCTTTTCTGGTCTAAGTAGCGAGTGAAATTCTCAATTTTGTGTCTCTCTCTCTGCTTTAGATCCCTCTCTTCAGATCCAGTTACAATTAGATTAATATAATGTAATGATAATCCCTCAACCCTATGACGCAACAACCCATGAAGGTCCAAGGTTTGCCACACGGCGATTTGAATAGGGGGCGAGTGGTAAGCACGCCGCACTTCCCACGCCGTTTAGTTCCGGCCTTCGCTACCCAGAGTGCTACTAACTGTAGCTTCCTTCCACTTTTTATCACGATGCTTGGTCAACACCGACTTTGCCCTTACGGGAATAGAACCCTGAATTCTTCTCGCACGAAAGGCGAATGCGCTAGCCACTAGACCAACGTGTGAGGACAATTGTAATTATAATACAGCATTTTTGTTATAGTATTTTGTTTATATTGTAGTGTTGCTGTAAAGATCATTGTACACAAATACCGGGCTTGATTAAATTATTAATACGTACAATGCTTTTTATTAATATCGTAGAAGTAATCTCGGCATTTGACGGCTAATAAAGGCAATAATGTGTAAAATATTACCCGTAAGCAAAAAAGATTGTGCATCCCTGCTATAAACTATAAATATACGATATAGGTAATATCTATGTATACGGTCGATACAGGGTCGGTCAAGGTCATATGCAAATTTTCGTAATTGGTTTTTTCGCCAGAAATATATCAATAAGTTTTAACAGATGATCTGTATATCAATATAATACTTGAAATCATTGCATGATAATTAAATGGTTTCCTGTTCGTGTATCCTATCCAAGGTCATTGTGTGTTTATTTGCATAAACGAAGGAAAACTAGGGACAAGCATTCACATGTGGGAATAGGGATTTATAGAATTTATTCCTAAGTCCCTACGGCCTTTTCTGTAAGGTGGTGAATTTTCCTTTTCATACTGTAATAATGTCCTATTAAAATAAATGTAAACAGTAACCTTAACCAAAATTAACGTTGTACATCGTAGAATTTATCTGGGATTAGTCGGAGCAGTAATCTTAAGAAAACATTCTTATATTTTCTTAAATAGATTTTTAAACATCGATTACTATATTTTTTGTATTTCATGTCCATTTTCGACATTTACAGAATTTTAGGCTGTCTATTAGATATATACACTCACTAAAAAAAAAGGATGGGTTTTTAGTAGAAATCTTCACATCATTTGCCACCTCTCTTGTTAAGTATAAGACTTAAATTTTTCTATGTTCCCTGTTCATGAAAAGCATTGTTAATATTACTACCTAGTTAATGAGTAATTATTGCGATCAAATAAAGTTTCAGATTTTGACTATTCATCGGAGGAAATGCAAGTTTTGAAATCTGTTAAATCTAGAGTTCTTCAATTTTTTCATTATTCCAATAGTTTCTATTCTAATAACTAGCACTTTTTTTAATCCATTGATTACATCCTTGGACACACGTAATGTTAAGCCTGCTTTCAATGCGCCTTTTCAAAGTAGTGTACGGTTACGTTTCCACTAAAATGTTAAGTCCAATTAAATATGTTGCAACCATTTTGGATTTGAAAAACTTGGCATTTTAACAATGAGAATTGCGAGATGAGAAAGTCTGTGAATGTTTCAGAAGAGATTTTTCTGATCAGTTTCTAGTATTGTATAGTTGATAAGGTAATGTAGAAAGGTTTATTAGAGAATAACGATCTAGTTTCCATCAAAGAACATCTACTTATGTGTCTAAAGCTAGTAAGTACTTTACTCCAGAGTAACGGTACTTCTTAAAGATTTAATTTAATTCAATTTAGAGCGCAAATGATAATTTATTGATACATATTTGATTCTAAATATAATTTATATAAAAATTTAAAAGGGTTCAACATAGATTTAAACTTATCCATCCATTCATGTTAACGATTTTATTTGATTATTATTCACAATGGAATTAATTTAAATGATTAAATAAATAAAAAAAATACAAAAGAACTAACGAGGCGGCAAACAAAATCTTGACAATATTTAATTTGCTTTGTGTTGCATTGTTTAACGTCATCATGTTTTTATAAAGAGAAAAAAGCTGAGATTGGACTTGATACTGTTCTGGATAATTTCCTTTATTTTAAATCTTCCAGTCTGGTGGCGCTTAATAAAAAAATATATCTCTTTATAAACATCCATTATTTACATCTTGTAACAGACACATTTACATTTCAAGTAAATAATTCTGATATCATTTTGATTAAATAAGCTTCTCCTTGATTCAGTGCTAATACTCGTCTTTGTGGTGAGCCGTCTGGATTCGATCCGAAAAGCGCTCAAACGGTGGGCTGGTTCGCTCAGCATTGCGAACCCAGACAGCTTACATTAGATTATTTGATTAGATTAATTTTGAGAAGGACTGTGCGACCCTGTGGGATCTATTATACCAAAGCGGATTCTGATAGCAATGCCACACAGCTTACGATGAGGGTACTGCAGTATGCTGACACAATTTCCAACTTCTTTGCGTCAACTACAAAAAAAAAAAAAATAACCTCATCTTTCTTTGGAATGACCTTTTTTAGGGTTGCCTTACTCTAGTAGTTCCCTACTAGACTGCAAGGGTTGTATGTTGCATGCAGTTACATGGAGAGTAGCGACCGCACGGGTTACCACAGCTCAGTATTCCATGCACTTCATCGGAACAGTACACAATGCACTTAAAATACATACTCTCTACTCTTTACAGACAAGGACACACACACAGTACACAAACTAGGGTCTCCGTCCCTAGTTAATTGGCCTAAGCCAAGGGAGAAGGAAGAGATTAGCTCAGTGATAGCGCGCTGGATTAGCAACGCGGAAGTCCTGGGTTCGAATCCAGCAGGCTGCCCTTAGATTTTCTCTTCCTAGGAGCCTCTACACTCACTGTTCGGTGATGGGCAATGCTGTCTGTAGATAGAGAACACTGTTTGGGGGCCGGCAGTGCACTGAGAAGGCTCTGAGGGGCACAAAAGATCTTCCAGGTCACAGTGCAATAATGTCCTACAACAATCAACTCTAGTAGTTCAGTTGGCTTCTCCAGGAGTTTCTATCTTTCCAGTCACTTTCCGTTAGCCTTCTACTATGCATTTTCTCCATAATATCATCTACCACACTGTCTTCATGCTATTCCTCTTCGCGAAAAAAAAAA
>JAAEAF010010803.1:0-18732 GCA_011037195.1 Triatoma infestans | reverse complement strand
TGACAATTAAAAATGACACCAAGGTATTTCAAATTATCTACACATTGAATCATTTTTCCATCGTAAGAAATATTCAAATAACAATTAGTTTGACTTCTGTTTGTTATTAAACATGAAGATTTTTCCGGATTGAATTTTACCTTTTTCTTTTTGGCCCAAATTAAAATTTCTCTCAGACTATAGTTTGCCAGCATTTCAAGCTCAGCCTGCTCTTTTCCCCAAATTACAATCCACAAGTCATCAACAAAGGCCAAAACTTTAACTTGTGTTGGGAAATCTAATTTCAGTATGGAATCATACATTACAGTCCATAAACCAGGCCCGCAGCAGGAACCCTGTGGACAGCCTTTAGTTACATCCTTAGATACAGAGATAGAACTTCCCATTAATGTTGCCTTTCTGTCTTTAAAATAATTTTTTACAAGAAGATATAGGTTTCTATGACGCACTTGAGATCTCAGTTGATTTAAAATTTCTGGCCACCACGCGGCATCGAAAGCACCTGCCTCATCCATGGTTATCAAAACAACTTTTCTTCTGTTTTTAAGATTACTTTCTATAGTTTCTCTAACGTCAAAAATAGCATCCGTAGTACTTGTCTGATGTCTGAAGCCATATTGATTGTAACTTAGTCTTTCTTCGTTGTATAATTTAAACATTATTCGATCTATCATTAGCTTTTCTAATACTTTACCACATATGGGCAAAAGGCTTATGGGTCGAAATTTACTGTAACATTCCATATTTTCTTTACCCGGTTTAACTATTAATTTTATTTCTGAGTGTTTCCATATTCTGGGAAAAATTCCTCTTCTCAAACATTCATTACAGAGAGAAGTAATAGTGTTTGGAAATAATTTGAAAATTTCATTGTACACTTCACTAGTAATTCCATCCAGTCCAGGTGATTTTTTAGTTTTCATATTTTTAACCGCAAATTCCACTTCATCTTGAGTAAACGATACATCATCTTCTATATCAATTTCCTGTTCAGCTTGGAGCCTTAAAATCTTGTGTTCTTCTAAATCATCAGAAGTTGCATCTTGTGGTATCAGCTTTTCCAAAATAAACTCAAAAGTTTCTCTAAGATCCCTTGTACCCTTACCTCACTCTTCTTAATTGTTGTACTAGGCATGACAGATTTAATTTTTCCCATTATATTTTTATAACTAAAATTCCAGACGTTATTTTTGTTTGTTACATTACAAGCCTCTTTCCAGGATTCCATCTTTGCTTTGCTTATCATGTCTGAATAAGTTTGTTTAATACTAAAATATTCTTCTTTCCACCTTTCTCTTAAAATAATATCATTGTATGTTCTTTGAAAAAGTCTTCTCTTCCTATCAGTTTCCTTTCTTAATTTATTTAATTCATTGTTCCACCATGGAAATAAAGTTTTATTTTTACTAGTATTTTTAGTAGTTTTAATTGAATAATTACAAGCCTTTTGTATAGTATTTATAAAGGTTTCTACATCTCTATTGAAATCTGTACCAAGTATTATAAATTGTGTCAAGGCGTAAAATAGTTAAATTTTCTTCCTTAAATAATTTTGAAAATTGTTTTTGAATTGCAATTTCAAATTTATGTTTATTGTTTTATTTAGATAATAAATGGGCCGATTTAGTAATGAATTAAATGCACTACCAGTAATTAAATACTCTAAATTGAATGTTATCAAGTTATGGTCGGATACACTCTCCTCGTTACTAATTTCCCAATTTTTGACATGCCTTATCATATTTTGTGAGGTTAAAGTCAAATCTATATAGCTTTCACCATTAGATGTCTGAAAGGTGGGGATTCCGGTATCTTCATTTATTACATATAACGACTCCTGCATTAGAAATTTTTCTAATTCCTTTCCTCTGGCATTTGACAAAACATCATACCAAAACGTTGAACGCGCATTAGAATCAATCGCAATCACAGTAGGCACATTTTTGTATTCTTGCAATACTTGCCTCAATTTCCGAATGTCCATCTCTATATCCCTTTAATATCAAAATATGCACTAATTGCCATTATTTTAAACTTTCCGTAAGTAATCTGTACTACTACAAAATCCTCATCTGAATACTGTGATATTAATAATGCATCTAACTCCTTTTTTCTAATAATTATAGCTGCCCTTTTAACTTGCGAACCCTTCTGATATAATCTGTACCTATTAGGAATGACCATTATTTTACAATCATTATTATATGGTTCTTGTATGAATGCAATATCTACATTTGTGACCACCATTAAATTACATATGTTTGCAGTTGCTTTTCGTGATTTTTGAATATTTATTTGAAAACATTTAATGTTATTATCATTATTACGTTTTCTATCAACCATTTTAGAGCTCATGATTTATTGATTTGTTGTTGATTAATTTTAGTTGTTTTTAAGTTCATAGGCAATATTCTCTTTCTTGAATTCAATAAATTTTTGTTTGACCGGAGAATTAGGATTGAATGCACTATGATGAATATTATACAGAATCTTGTTTTTAGAATATTTATTATGGTTTGCACAGTTTATGCATTTATAATGAGTGTGATCTACTTTACATTCATGTAATGGATGCGATTCACTGCAAAAGGAACATGTAAGTGTACCTTTACATTCCTCCTTGCTGTGATTGAATTTATTACAATTATAACACCTTTTTAAGTAAACATAATCAGCAATGTGGCAAATCGACCACATTATTTTAATTCTATAATGTTCTAATAACTTTAATCGAACGTCTGGCTGTACATCTACTATCAAACTTCGAAAACCACGTCTCTTACTTTCAAGAACAAATTTTGGCTTGAAATTATCATTATTTAAATTTAGTTCCGGATTTTGTTTACAAATAATATCAAAAGCATTTTGCATATAGATTTCTTCCGGAATGTTCCTAATAATCATTCTCGGAGAGTATTCATGTATTTTCATAACCTTAACCTTGCCAGATAACCATAACCTAAACCTCAAAGTAATATTGTCGCATAAAATATCAATGTCTTTTTTACGTATAGTTTCAATCATCAAACAGCCCTTATTGTTTCCTTGTTTTATTTCCTTTAATTTAGATATACCTACTTTTAAATCAGCAGGATCTATATTTTCTTTACATCCTCTCTTGATGTCACTAATTTCAGAGATTGGCTTTATTATCGCTTTAAAAACTGGTTTACTTACATTTTTTCGCTTTACTTCAGTCTTCAACACCTCACTGTAAGTGTTATGCTGTTTAAAACCTTCACCTGGTTAGGTGCCATTGACTTAATAACTTCATTTTGTGCAGAAATCTCCGTCTTGATACCTTCAAACAATGTATGAAGCACATTCACCGCGTCTAGAATATCTTGACGCAATTCACTTTTCAAATTTCCACTTTTTTCGGTTACTTTTATAAGCTTTTTAATAGCACTGTTAAATACCACGTCTTTATCACTCTCCGCCATCTTGTCATCTATGTGTGTGTGGTGTGTACTAAAAAACGAAAAATCGCAGGAAGTCAGACCTGATATTTCGTTTAGGTATCACCATGATATCCGTCGGTAAGTTATCTGTCAGAAGCCTTAAGCGGAATTACCACTTTACTAAATGTTTTTTTTCCCCCAACTTTTTTGCGATTGTCTCAAAAATGGCTCCAATGAAATTTTTTTAGATTGATAAAAGGAGAGGCAAGCGTCGTTGCACCCCAACCTACACTAAGAGGTCTATTGTGGATCCCCTATGGCTATAGCACATCCTTCAGCTTCACCCTTTTAATAAGCAAAGTTGAAAGCGGCTCCGTCACGAAGCTCATGCTTCGAGCTTGCTCATTGCTAGCTGAAGAAATCATGTCCTCATCAGGTCGGCGTGCAGATAGGATCTTCAGAGGATTGTATCGAGGTTTCTTCCTCGCTTTACAGAATCGCGACAGCGCGTTGTCTGCAAGTGTAGTTGATGCATGTGCCTAGTCAGCTGTAAAGCCCCGTTAATAGGCCCATTACCTACCTTACACTACCTTACATCCCTTCGAATTTAGTTCAGATCCTTGGTGAATTTAAGCAAATGTCTCTTAATAAAGAATTTAGCTTCTGTCCTGGTGTACTCTCTCACCAATGCAGACGCTGTTCTTCTATCCGCCCTTTTATAGAAGTTTGAATCCGGGTCCTAGAAAACCCGCAGAAGAGTTTGAGAACTATGAAGGTACCATTCGAGCACTAAAAAGTAAAAAGTAGAAAATTTAAAAAATCCAGTAAAAGCCACTCGTGCTCACATAATTATGAGAAGTGAATTATTAACTAAAGAAAAGTAGAATAAATTTAAAACCTCCCCCCCCCCCACACAAAACAAAAACAACACGAAACTCAACAGTTAAAAAAATCTATTTGTAATTAGGGCCAAATCATGCACCAGAATATTAATTTTAATTCTTTCCCTCTATTCTTTCGTCAACAGTGTAGAATAATCAACAATAAAAATAATTTTTCATTAACCACAATTTAGTGGAAAACAATTAAAAAAAAAAAATTAAAAAAAACTCTAGTGAAAAACGCTTACACAATTTTCCACTTGCAATTTATACAATTCTAATTAACAAATTTTATTTCCAAAAAAGAAAATCAGAATATTTACAATTAAATTAGCCTTACAGAGCGAAGAAAGCCTAAAGTCCCTACTTTCCCCAGATTTTCTTTAAACATCGTAAACTACCTACACACATAAATACCTATCACTTTTACTTGAAACGGTTTCCCGGAAAATATAGATTTTTGGGAGGTTCTGAGGGCACCTTAGCGTTATGCTTTCCTCTAAACTACCACATCAGTATAAAATATGGTTTTACCACCTATTAAATATTAATACATATTCGAAGCATTAATAGAATTCCAAATTTGAAGAAAATCAGTTTACCTGAAGTGCAATTTTACTGAAGAGTCTTTAGTGATTTTTTTTTACATTTTCTCGAAAACGATTAAAATGATTATCTATAAACTTGGACTGATTGTTGCCACAGATTGATACGTCACACTTTTATTTGTAATTAAAAAGTTGTAGAATTTATGGCTGTTTTATATTACTGTTGAGTTTCGCTAAGTGAGTTGAAGAATGAACCAGTATACTGCCTTAATTTGTACTTTATCTTACTCTTACTAAGAGGAAGTATTGTAATCGTGCCAAATTTTCGATATCGAGTTTTCACCGGAATTATCCGTTTTGAGGTCCCCTGAGTCTAAAAAAGTTGTTTTTAGCAAATGGTGTGTGTTTTGTGTGTGTGTGTGTGTGTGTGTGTCTGAGTGTATATATATATATATATATATATGTGAACAGCATAGCTCAAAAATGAAAAACCGTAGAAAGTTGAAACTTGATATTCCGTTTAGGTATCACCATAGGATCTGACAGTGGGTTCATCTGTCAAAATTCCTCAACCGCATTACCACTTTACTTGTTGGTTTTTCTACTTTCTTGCGTTTTTCTCAAACATGGCACCAACGATTTCCTTTAAACATGTTATATCAACTACACATACAACGAGCTACAACTTTTATTTGTAACATTTCGCCGGAAAAATTCATTTAAGGGTACTTTTGGGGGAGGGATGGGGTTTACGGCTTCTTCTAAAGTCCTATTTCAGTTATTATACAATTCTGTCTTCTAAATAATGTTAATTATGAGAATTAAATATGTTGTTGATATTCCGAGTTACAAAAAAATTCGGATAACCGGAAGTGCGTTTACTTTACCACTTTACTAATGATTTTTTTCACTTTTTCGCGATTTTCTCAAAAAAGGCTCCGACGATTTTCTTGAAACTTCCTATATAAACTACATATACAAAGAAGTACAACTTTTATTTAAAACATTTCTTTGAGAAAATTCATTTTAGGGCACTTTTAGGGGAGTGGTGGGGTTATGTTTTTCTCTGAAGTGCTATCATAGTTGATTATACAACTCTATCATCCAAACAAAATTATTAGAAATAAATATATGGCCAAAATTCCGAGTTTCAAGAAAATAAGTACACCGGAAATGCGCTTTTACTGAACGGTTTTCGACGAATTTCATTAAATTTGGTACACTAACTATAAAATTTGTCAATTATAATTTGGAGAACTGGAATAAGAAAAAGTTGTGTGAGTGTTTCACACCAGATTTTTTTATGTTAGAGATGTGTAGGCGTTGTTATTCGATAGATAGATCGTAACAAAGAACGTGATGAAAAAGAAAATTTTGAACTAGTTAAGTAACAGTGTTACTAGTCAGAACTTAGTAACTGGTGAGTTACCCACCATCTTGCGTTAAGCCAGGAGAAACTCAATGACACAGCCTTAGTTATCTAAGGTGTCCTTAGTTATCTAAGGTGTCCTTAGTTATCTAAGGTGTCCTTAGTTATCTAAGGTGTCCTTAGTTATCTAAGGTGTCCTTAGTTATCTAAGGTGTCCTTAGTTATCTAAGGTGTCCTTAGTTATCTAAGGCACAGAAACTAGTGGAGTAAACCTAAAAATTGCAAAATTTTAATGCTCAAAAGAAATATTGAACTAAAATACAGATGGTGACCAAGTGGTGCTTAACTTTTTAAACTAAATTAATTACAAACATATTCCAAATTAATTACAAACATTCCGAATTAAAAACCAGTTAATACAAGGAATTCTTTAACAAAAATAACGCAGATTACATCAGTCTATAATTAATAATGTTCTGAACAGTAACTTACTGTTACCTAACTCGTTCAAAATTTTCTTTTTCATCACTTTCTTTGTTACTGGTTTAAGTATATATCGAATAATAACGCCTACACAACTCTAACATAAGAAACAGATTTGGATAAAAAAAAATCTGGTGTGAAACGCTCATACAACTTTCTCTTACTCCAGTTCTCAAAATTATAATTGACAAATTTTGTAGTTGTGTACCAAATTTAATGAAATTCGCCGAAAACTGTCCAGTAAAAGCCAACTTTCGGTTAACTAATTTTCTTGAAACTCGGAATTATGGCCATCTATTTATTTCTAATTAATTTTGTTTGGATGATAGAATTGTAAAATCAACTGTGATAGCACTTTAGAGAAAAACATAACCCCACCTCTCCTTCAAAAGTGCCCTTAAATGAATTTTCCCAGAGAAATGTTTTAAATAAAAGTTGTAGATCTTTGTACGTTTAGTTTATACAGGAAGCTTCAGAAAATCGTCGGAGTCATTTTTGAGAAAATCGCGAAAAAGTGAAAAAATAATTTAGTAAAGAGGTAATGTAAACGCACTTCCGGTTATCTGAATTTTTTTGTAACTCGGAATTTCAACAACATATTTAATTCTCGTAATTAACATTATTTAGTAGACAGAATTGTATAATAACTGAAATAGGACTTTAGAAGAAGCCGTAACCCCCTATCCCTCCCCCAAAAGTACCCTTAAATGAATTTTTCCGGAGAAATGTTACAAATAAAAGTTGTAGCTCGTTGTATGTGTAGTTGATATAACAAGTTTGAAGGAAATCGTTGGAGCCATGTTTGAGAAAAACGCAAGAAATTAGAAAAACTAACTAATAAAGTGGTACTTCCGGTTGAAGAATTTTGCTAGATAATGTACTGTCAGATGTGATACTGGTGATACCTAAACGGAATATTAAATTTGAACTTTCTACGGTTTTTCGTTTTTGAGCTATGTTGTTCACATACATACATACACACACACACGCACAGACCATTTTCTGAAAACCACTTTTTTGGACTCAGGGGACCTTAAAACGGATATTTCCGATGAAAATTCGATATCAAAAATTTGGCACAATTACAATACTTCCTCTTACTAAGAGAAAGTAAAAACAAATTTGGATAAAAATAATAATAATTTTGTTTTGAAATGACATGCTCAATGTCGAAACTTAAGGAAAGAAAATAAAATGTATTCTTTTTAAAATAAAAAATTAGGGCTGTATACTGGTTTATTCTTCAAAATATAACTTATTTGTGTGAATGTTTCACCCCAGATTTTTTTTTACCCCATTTCCGGTCATCTCAAAAAACGCCTTTCTGGTAAAAACTCAAATTAAAAAAAAATCTGAGACTAACGCAATACTTCTTCCTATTACGGTAGCAATTAAAGAATACAAACATTGCAAGCCCAAATGGAACGTTCTGCACAAATCTGTGGACCATTTTTTGGCAGTCTGCCAATCTGCGGCCGTTGGATACAAAACACTCTAGGGTAACAATACCTACCACCTTTTCTGTCACAGAATATCTGATCAATTGCGGATCACCGTAGTTCAGTAATTGCGACTAATATTAACAATGCATTAATAAGGATATAAAAGAAAATTTATTATTTAATTTTACAGGCGATACAAAAATAAATAGAATTATCAATATCAGTAAAACTGTTTAATTAATTGACGTTCCAACTTTTTCCTGAAGTCATTTCAAGAAAAACTAATCAAATGAAGTGTAGTTAGTGAATAAATTACCATACAAAAAAATGTGTGAACGTTATTTCACATGTGAACCTTTGCACGATAAAAAGGTCTGTTTTTTTAAATATCGATATCTATTTATAATACTGGCCACTAGAGAGAGAGCGTCCTGTCAAGTATAGTTGTTGGTGGTGCCAAAAGTGATGTAAATAGACAGTGGGTGAGGCCATTTTTATGGAAATTTATTTGGAAAATCTCATTTCGAAATTTAAAAAAAAAAACTGTCGATTTTTTGTTCTGGGAAATGGGTAGATAAAATTCACTGTGTTTTGTCATTTATTTAAATTTTAGTCATTAAATTTTAATTGGTGATCCAGGGAGAATATATGTTTTGTTTTTTTATTGGACTTTACTTCCGCCAGCAAAACAAAAACAGAATTTTTATAAAATCTGGTATAAAATTGAATAGTGTAGAATGACGTTTATTATAATGTAGAATGACCATATTTAAATACTATATGGACCGCCAACTATACCACATTTTAGTCTCTTAAGCATCTTTTCTGGCATAGTACTGTCAATAGTTTCTCTCTACAGATCCCAATAAACTTGGACCATCATTATGTTCCTCTTCTTGATTCACACCTTCTGACTTTACAAAAATAATGCTTGAAATATCTTCCTCCTTCGTTTTAATTACTTCTTTCTTAACTTTCATTGCTGTAATAATATTTCCTGCCACTTTTTTGGAGACTTGATGCAATTTCTTTAAGCTACTTCGTGCTTCTATAACTTCTTCCATTTTTTAATTTTTTTTTTTTTTTACGACCTTTAATTCATCATTTTTCTTTCTTAGACATTTCTGTAAATTCTATGTTTTCCTTTCCATATTTCTTGCACTAGGAACCCTCAATAAAAGAAGAGACCAAAGAATTGTATTCTTTATTGACAGACGAACATCGATTTTGTCCGAAACCGAGACAGTGAGCAACGAGATTAACGATGTCCTGAAATGCACGAGCCACTTAAGTGATATTATACAGCGTAGGCCCGAGGTTGTTCTCAGTGGATTCCAGGACATGCTGGTAATTGGCAGGCAATGAAGAAGCGGGAAGGCAGACTGGCCAAAGAAGGCTCCAAGAAAAATGACATATACAGCATTCTTTGCCCTTTGTGAAGTTAAAAGAATTATTAAATGCACACTTCATACCCGACTGGGGGACATTTTTATGGGAAAAGATAGGTGAGCCTGAAAGAAGTTTCAGATCGTCTAGCTTCGAATTTGCCTCAAGGCTAATTTGAAACTTACAGTAAAAGAAAGTAGAAAGTGGTTTTTTAAACCAGTGATTCACCCAGTGATTTAATATTAAAGACATATAATAGTAAAAATTAATATTATAACTAATAGTATAAATTGTAAGTAAGAAAGTTTGTCTATATAACTATAGTAATTGGAGTAAGAGAAAGTCGTCTGAGTGTTTCACACCAGATTTTTTTTTTTTTCAAGTTTAATTGATCGGAAGTTGACAGTTATGGAAAGTAGACTGATGTTTTGACTGACATTACATATTTACGAACGTAATATATTATAGTATAATTTAATAAAAAAAAAACCTACCTAGGGATGTGTATGTGTATGTACTATTTATTTAGTCAGACATGTAACCAGACTTTGCATGTAACACTGTGTAAGAGACCCCCCTCTTTAAATATTCCAGCTCAGAGAGAGAGGACTGGGAAAGAGAGGGTTGTAAGTTTGAACAGCTCCGATCGTCGCTGAGCGCAGACTGTGTGACACACTACAACCACAGCGTGCTACGCCGCCTATCTAATATACTTTGGCCATAAAATTGATAGGCTTTACAGTACCGGCGGAATATAAACTGTAGTTTTATTATCTTAATTTTATACGTATTTATAATTTTTCTAATTTTTATAGAGTATATTATATAAGTTTGTTATTTCCATAATGAAATTGAGTTTTTACAATTCAGTTATCAATAAAGTGACAAACTATCATTAAATTTCCAATTTTGTTCACTTGTCATAATATCAACATACAGGGATGAGGGACAGGTGCTAACTACGAACCGTTGTTGGTTGAGAAAGTATTCCTCGTACAGAGCGCCAACAATGAAGAAATACATTTGAATTTTAATGTCTCACGTTCCTTAAAATCACAAAAAACAATATTTTTTTTTTGAAAAATGTTTCAAATAAAAATGAAAGATTTATATCCATGCACAATTAGTATTCCAACTCTAAAGAAAATCGTTATAGTCGTTTTCGAGAACATCCCAACTCAAACACAAAACAACTCAAAAACCTATTCAGTAAAATTTCAACAATGTCTGTAATGTATAATTCTATCGGTGACAGAACCATACATTACTGAAAAATATTTCCAATAAATGTGCTAAGTATTTGTGGCTGTAGACAGTAGACGAAATTTAAAGAAAAATCGTTGAGGCGGTTTTCGAAAAAAAATGCGAAAAACTGAAAAGAAAAAATCCATAAGTTGCACTTCCGGTTGGTAACTTTTGCCCGAAACCTTCGTGTCTGATGCGGTGGTATTACGTAAACGGAACACTGAGTTTAAACTTCCTGCAAGATTGCAAGATTTTTTGTTTTTGAGTTTTAAGCTGCATATGGACTACCTTACAGCCAGTGTAAAATTAGTCTAGCTCTACAGATACCTCATGGTTTCAGATGATTTCACTCTTTCAGAAACTGGAAATCGTAATATTGAACGCTGTTCTTCCAAAGAACGGATTTCCATGATGAATTTGATGGGAGGTTATGTGTATATGCTGACGCAATGGTCAAACAACCGTTTTGAAATGATTACGAGTAGGCTAACCTATGACACTTACATAAATATTGTGATGGGAACACGCCAGCAAATTCGCAATACAAAAACTGAAGTGTCCTATTAGCAGCTGAATATAGGCGCCACCATTGAAGCTCCAAACGCCTAGTCCACTAGGCATTACCGCTCTCTGTCACGCTCACTAGAATGTATTGCATCAACTTTGTCAGCGAACCTCTCACTTACAACTGAATAAAAAAAATCTGGAAATCTGAGGGCTTAGAATCAGTCATCAAATCAGCTTTGAAGATTACAGACTTACAAGATAAACCTTGAATGCTCCAAAAACCTAGCCACACTAGCTAATCTACCATTAGAATAAGCAAGATTTTTGCTAATTAGCCACATCATCTCCTACACTACACCATTCTACACATTCACCAATAATCATTACTCTTTGCTCGGTCACTCTTACCTGTGTAAACTCTTCACTATTTACTTAGTAAAACGTTAAAATATATACTGTGAATACTGTGCCACTTCCTACTTTTTCGTTACACCATTTATCAACCTTTCCAGCTACCAATATAATATTCTTTGATTTACCGTCTTCTATTTCTTTACAATTGGTCTTTACAATGAGTAATTAAATAAAATTCTCAAATTTAAACAAACAAACAAAAGTGAAAATGAATTATAATAATTACAATAACAGAAAGTCGTATGAGTGTATCACGACAGAAACTTTTTTTAGCCTAAATATAACTTAAAGAGAACCATCTCTTATGTGCTCCATCTTCTTGGAATAGTAACAATATTTCTGCCCCACCATCTCTATATTATAATTAGTTATATCTTCATAATGGGGGAGGACAACAAAATAAAAAATGAAAATAATATAATAAATAATACTAATCCTTGGTTAAAAGTTTAGTTTTTATTTATTTATTTATTTAACTTTTTTTTATAATGAAATAGTAATGGCGCTTTTCATTGAGGGAAAAGGGTGAAAAGGATGTATTCGTTGCAAAAGGGGACCATGTAATTAACTTGTGATTTAAAGTTATCCTTAGTCTACCACCCTCCCCGCTACCACGTAATCTTCTCGCTCCCCTTAGCACGCAAACTGTATCCAAAACCTTTTTAGTATTTTGTCAGAAGAGTTTTTTAATGACATTTTATTTTATTTTATTTTTTAATTCAATTTTACACAACAATACACTTTTTCTTTATTTTTAATTCCTTTTTGCGCATCCCCCACTACTTTCATTTTTGTCTGACAGTATCATAAATGGTGCGGGAAGATAATTTTATACTTCTCCCCCTTTTCGTCAGACTAACTGCGTGGCAATACTTGGTGTTTCCTTGAGTTCCCTCACTCCCTCTCTCTCTCTCTCTATTTTTAAATAACTTGGAGACGTTAAAAGTTTTTTACTTAAAGAAATGTTTTTGCTTTGGGGGAAATCTCTGGATTTTAATAGTCATATCACGTTCAAGCCATACAATTTCCATGAAAATCCTTAAAAACTTTAAACTAAACTATGGATTTTGCAAAGTAGTTAGACATTGTTAATTCCTCCCACCTCCCAAAAAATATGGTAGTAAAAGCCCCTTCCCCAAGACTTTCATTTCTTACAAATATTCTTCAATACTTTTTTTCCCTAAGCCGTTTACTGATATCAACATTAAATACGTGGAAGTTCTTAAACAATTGCAAAAACGGCAGTTGGGGACGGGGGAGCCATGACCAACCGACCATTCCCACCCCCTCCTCTTAAATATCAAATTTTTCAGAAAAACAGTTTCAAACAAAACTGTTAGATTTATATATCGATTACACCCAACCACAGCAATTATAAATCTAATTTTATTATTATTATCATTATTCATTTATCTGTGCGGAGAACAAACCCTCTCTATTCAAAAGTCTGGTTGGGTCTAAATAGCTAACCCAAAAAAAAAAAAAAAAAAACAAATCCAGACCCAGATCGAGCCCATATAAGATTCTCCGCAGCAGTCCGAAAAAATCGGGCCATAACCTTAAAGGGAAATGGTCTAAGCTCTTCCACAGTTATCCTGTCCAGACTAAAAGTCATAAACCTAATTTTTTCACAACCCTAAGGAAGAAGATGAATGGGTGACAAAGCTCTTTCTGACAAACCCTACAAAAGGGATTCTGACATTCCCCAATTATGTAGATGTATCATCTTAAAGCAAAGTGCCCAGTTAGAGGTTCAACCAGATGTTTCCTTCAAGGTAGGTCACATTTGTGGAAGTGAAAAACCTGGCAATGAAAGTCTGTTTTGGAATTAAACAGGCAGTTTTTTGGCAGGGTAAGTGATTTGGTCATTCTACCATTCATCGCGAGATTCCTTCAAAGGCACCTATTATATAAATAGAATGATTAAATGTACTGTTATTAAATCCAAGTTTAAAAGCTTTTTGTTCATCAAAGTTTATCATTATTATATGGCCTCATGGAAAATGGAATTTTCTTTTAAATACATAAAGAAGTAAGAGCATACTTCATTTCAGTTTGATTAAATTTGGTAAAACTCGAAGAAAAATCATTAATTTATGAAGGCCTAAGAAAACTAGAAGACCGGGTCAGTAATGAAAACAAGGAACAAACATCCCTGGAATTAGCCGTCCCTAAACTACAAATTATGAGGAAACTCCTTCTACACTCTTCATCAAATTTCATTCATTTCGAATGAACGACGTTTTACTCTCTCACAATACGCATGCTCGGGCGGGCGTGTGTGCATGCGTCCGAGTGTATGGCATTTTCACAGACTAGTTTAATAGAATGCGCTTGGATTTATGCTTGAATTGAACGAGAGAGAAGTAGAGTCACCTAATTAAAGCCAAGTCAAACATTCTAGTGGGAGCTCTCTTTGTGTGTGTGGGTGTGTGTGTGTGAAAGAGAGAGAGAGAAAGAGAGAGTGATTAGTGGGAGAAAAGGTGGAGTGAGTAGTGAGCGGGGTGGTAGTACTAGTGGTACGATATTTAGAAGGAGAGACATTGAGTTTGCTCGGCGTGCAAACTGTTGTTTGAGTAGGAGTTGAAATGAGTTTTGGCGGGATAATAAGTGAGAAGAAGAGCAAACCATGAGAGTACATTGCTGATATAGGATGTATATACATACGCGCACGTCCATTCACTGGCAAACACACATACATACGTGCATACACACACACACACACACACACACACCATCTTACCACAGTGGACCATCTCACACACACAGTACCATCTTAGGGCTTGTGGATAATGTCTCACATAAATACTCGCCACCACCGCTTCCTGTTTGCGTTCACCATCTTAATCAAGTTGCTTATGGAAACAAAAAAAAACTTTTCTGAAGTGTAACATTCATGAGACTGTATCTTATTGTAGTAATACTTACAATTCTAATTAACAATTTCTTATCTTTTTACTTTCTCTTGCTTCTAATAAGAAAGAGGAATTAGGATGTAATCGTGTCAAATTTTCGATATCGAGTTTTCATCGTAAATACACGTTTTGAGGTCCTCTGAGTCAGAAAAAGTTTTTTTTCTTTTAAAAAATGGTCAATGTGTGTGAGCAGCATAGCTCAAAAACGAAAAATCGCTGAAAGTTTGTCAAACTTGACATTCCGTGTAGGTATCACCATGGGATCCGACAGTAAGTTGTATGTTAAAATTTCTCAACCGGAAGTACCACTTTACTGAATGGATTTTCACTTTTTTTGCGATTTTCTCAAAAAATGGCTCCAACGATTTTCTTTAAACTGCACTTTAATTTCACATATAAACATGGAACAGCAAAGGAAAAATTCATTTAAGGTGGTTTTTAGGGAAGTGGTGTGGGGTTATTACGTTTTCCTCTAACGAGCTAATTTATTTCTATTATATGATTCTTTCATTTAAATAATAATAATTAGAATTAAATATGTTTTCAAAATGCTGAGTTTGACCGGACTCTAGCGTATTTACTGAACGGGTTTTTTTTTTCAGTTTCTGTTATTTTCTCCATGAAAACCTTAAATTTGTTACACTAACTATAAATATAGAGACGTATCACTTTTATTCGAAACTTCTTCGGTGAAAGTTCATTTTATGGAGTGTCGGGTGAGAGGTGGTAACTTTGCTTAAAAAAGTGATTATTAAGTCTAGAGAACTAAATCAGGGTTTGAGGAGAAGTTTCTCCCTTCGTTTCTCCCTTGTAGGGAACAAAAGTTGGTTTGCCAGCATTTAGTACTTCGGATTTACATCCGTGAAAATCTTCCATTACTTTACCGGCACTATGAGTTGTCCATCTAGCAGAAGGAGCATTAAAATCTCTAAAATTGCACAGTTTTCTCTTAGTTCATTTTCCAATAACTCAGTAAGAGAGGGTTTGTTTGGGGAATTATAAACATAGTAGAATCTCGGGCGTTTCTGTTGATACACCAGCTAACATGTCCAGTTTCATGCTCGCTATAATACATTTTAGTTCAATAAATGTTGAATTAGTCAGATCTCCTGCATTCCATACACAAGAATTCATTGGGTGTCAATGAGCCCTGAAAAGGGCTTTTACGCAGTATCCAGTCGGCACCGACGAGGAGACAGACTGCTCCCCCCCCCATTTTCTAGCTTCAGTAGTTTAGGTTCTGCATTGGTGAATCAGTCACTTAGTCAGTTAGAGCATTACTCTTTTTTATATATAATTATAAGTTTGGTACAAAATTTGATCATTAGAATTGTAATAATTACAATAAGTTGTCTTAGTTGCGTGAAAGTTTCACACCAAAATGTTTTGCCAGATAAGAGTTATGGTGGGCCTAATTTAATTTTATGCAAAAATTCCTCAGTTTAAAGAGAAAAAAATATGATAAACGTTTTTACGTTGAAAATAAATAGAAAAAATACCGAGAGAAATTTTCTCCACCCAAAAAAGAAGAAAAAAAGAGCAATGGGTAGCTCCCCTGTAATATAAACATTCCCGTTCGGCTAAAGAAAATTTCTTTGGCATAAAAAAAATTAAGATAAAAAATGTAGTGAGTGGGAAAGGGAGCAAAAAGAAAAGTCTAATTAAATGTAACAGAGGAAACTCTGAAAGTTGAGATGTTTGGGTGAAAAGGATTTTCTTTTTTTTTTCTTTCTTTGGAATGGATAAAGGGGTCAGTGTCATCGGGCGTTCCCAGTTAGTTCAGCTCGCTGTTCTCACTCTACTACATCTCCACCAAAAGTACCGGTAACTAGGAGATTGACGATGGCTGAGTTTAGGCAAAAGTCAAAATGTAAGTTAGTATTATTTCTCTCTCTCTATCTCTCGGGAAGTGGAGAAAGTTGGTATGGATAGCAAGTGTTTTCCTTCACTCCAGCTACCGGGGGCTGGACAAGTGGTAGGAATCCTGGAGACAGAGGGCGGGAACACATTGTGACCGGAGGAGTACTGGCCTCACCTAGTTACTACAACTATTTCAATCCCTTCCATGTCTTCCCCCCTCCGGTATCACGTAACTAAGAATTGTGGAGCACTACCAAAGTCTAAGAGAGAATGAGAGAGGAAGAGTGATATTATCCGATACCACAAAACCAACCCTCCCCCACACATCCTCCAAAGAAACCTGGAGAGAATTACCACTTTATATTTCAGTAGCGTTATTGCTTACTTTGCCGAAAGAAAGGACTCTTTGGCCAAACCACGCTTGGTTGGTCTCTCTCGTACTCTCTCTCAATATATACAGGCCGAAGCAAACACTACCCTCCCTTACTTATACCCTGGACTTCCCACTCCATTATTCACACTGCATCCATATTGCGTTCCCTCTCATCATCCCACTAGTGGGAACCTGGGCTCGCAAACCCAACCCTTTCTTAAAGTAATTTAACTTTTATTAAACACTTTCAGTATGAATTAGTTTCTCTCTAGCAGATTTATAGCAAGTCTAGGATTTACTAGCCCGACTAGCGATAACCAGGTTTGACGCTATCGAACGCCTTTCCACAGCCTTCTAGAATCTCCAGCTCACAGATTTTTAATCAAATTAGTTCAATGAAAATGACTTATTAAAAAAACCTCATAATTTTATCAAACGTAATTCTTATTTATACGATTATTTTCCTTCACCCAAATGTGGTGCAAATCTCTCTTAACCTTCTTATACTGCTTAACCTTCTTATACTGCATGCATACATTGCTTACTGACAAATTTTCCTAAACTTGAATTTCTACTGAATTTATTTGGATTCATTGTTGTACAGATGGAAAAACTTGCACTATAATAAAAATGACACTTTAGAGTGGTGCCTGACGCCCTTAAGCATCCTAAAAACCAAATTTCTTGGAAAACAGTTCAAACCCTTTTTCAAGAAAAAAGAAAATAAAAAATAAAAATTGCGCTCAATGTTATCTGATACTCTTCAAACTAGAAATATAACAATAGCTTTATTTCTTTCTGATGTTATATCGGCTCTAGATTTTACAAATTTAAAAAAACTCTCCAGATCCACTGGAATATCTCTGTGCAAGGTACTGTAAGCCCAGTTTGGGCAGTGTTGTAACAACAGTGTAGTAAAGCAGTACCCGAACTAGGCCGATAAAGTCGAAATATTCTTTCGATTTTGAAAGAAGATCCTAAGAAAAATTTATTCTCCACCCATTTTCCTGCACAATTTGTTCAGATCAGTGTTTATTTTGGAGGAGAAAAAATGAGGAGGAATTATTACCTAGGCCAAATATGAAAAGACAGGAAGGAAATAGAATGGAATTTTAATCTATTGTCTACTATTTTTCTGATAATATGCCCCCGCGATGCTGAATACAATCTCAGGAAATTCAGTAAAGAACTCTGCCGCCATCAAAGCACTGAGTTAGAAGATACCTTAACAAACTTAATGATTTTTCCAGAGGGAGTATTCTCCTCTGTATGGTGCGATTATCTTAGCATAAAAAGTCTGGCAAGAAAAGCCATATTAACTCCTTCATGGGGACGGAGCTATTTTGAAAGGCATTAGCAACAAATCTCTCCAAGTAAAGCTCCAATTAGGAGAGACTCAAGTATTTAGTGAGTAGGTGAGTCTTAAGAAAAATGATGGCTTGAAGTCTGAGCAAAAATAAGCGGCTTTTTAGGTGCACAGATTTTCTCAGGACCTTATACACTGAGGGAGCATTCGAAGAAGCTGGGCTTGGAATGCCTGATTCTATGGTGGAGGAGACAACAATACACCTCTTGATGGACTGTGACGCCATAGTTTAGAAAATCTGGGTATACACCCTGGTATTGAAAGTGGAGATGTCCTCCCTAGACTTGCTTAGGTGTTGAAATTTCTTAAAGAAATTAAGTTGGAAGGGGGGCTAGTGGTTGAGAGATCTCATCCTGAAACAGGTATTTGCGGACACAATATGCTAGTACAACTGGATCACACTGCAACCACAAATCTTTGGCTTGAGGAAGTCACAATTCACTAACACTGTCGTGTAATAAATTGCATGCAACGTGTTTTGCCTCGTCAAAAATCATATAGCAGTCCGTCCGACTCCGCCCACACTGCTTCACTCAGCAGTC
>JAAEAF010010802.1:0-15389 GCA_011037195.1 Triatoma infestans | reverse complement strand
TACAACTTGTATTTAAAACATTTCTCCGGGAAAATTCATTTAAGGGCACTTTTGGGGGAGGGGGGTTAGGTTTTCCCCTAAAGTGCTATTTCAGTTTATTATACAATTCTGTCATCCAAATAATATTAATAATAATTAAATGTGTTGTTGAAATTCTGAGTTTGAAACAAATTTGATGACCGGAAGTGCGTTTTTCCTGAAATGAATTTTTCAGTTTTCTGGTATTATTTTACTTTCTTGCGCTTTTCTAGAAAATGGCTCCTACGATTTTCTTCAAACTTCCTATATCAACTATAAATACAAAGATCTACAACTTTTATTTAAAATATTTCTCTGGAAAAAGTTCATTAAAGGGCACTTTTGGCGGAGGAGTGGAGTTATGTTTTTCTCTAAAGTGCTATCATAGTTGATTATACAATTCTACCATCCAAACAAAATAAATTACAAATAAATACATGGCTAAAATTCCGAGTTTCAAGAAAATTAGTAAATCGGAAGTACGCTTTTATTGCTCATTTTTTCTCAGTTTTCGACGATTTTCATTAAATTTTGTACACAAACTATAAAATTTGCCAATTATAATTTTGAGAACTGGAGTAAGATAAAGGTGTCAGTGTTTCACACCAGATTTTTTTTTTTGCAAATCACTTTCTTAAATTTAGAAACCAAGTTTTTATTTTTATTTTGAATATTCAAATATTAGAGATTGTAGGAAAAACATTAAATATTTTCAAAACAAAAAAATGTCTTCATTATTCACATCACATCACAATTTTTTTTGGAGATGGTGGCCTCAATTCTTTACGCACAGACGTTGCACATCATTAATGGGATAACATTTTCCATAATTTCTTCCGTGATCTCACTGAATACACTTGTCTGTTCTCATTATTAGGCCCTCCAGATTAGTTGGCTCTCGTTAGTAGACGTTATCTTATACGGAGTTAAATCTGGATAGAGCCATTAGTTGAGAAGTTTAATGGATTTAACGGTTCCACTTATTTACTTATTGAGAAGTTAAAAAGATTTTAAGGGTTACAATAGTAAGTAATAAAAACCAAAGTGCATCAGAAAGAACAAAGAAATGGTGTTTTTTAAATTAAGAAAACTGATAAATTTTAAAAAATCAATATCTTGACAGAACTGATATTAAATCTTTTTCCGCCATTTTATTTAACATGCTTTAAAAATATTGCTAAAATACTATATGTTACTATTTGAAAACAAAAAAAAAAGAAGAGAAAATACACGTATATATCACAGACTTTTTTTCGTACCGAAAGAAATCCGTTTTTCCAACTGAATTGAAATGTATAATCTGAACGAATTTATTATACAAGCGGCACTACAAAATTTAAAAAAAAAAAAAAAACTACAGAGGTAGACATGTTCACACGGACACCTTGTATTTACACACCATTCGCAAAAAGTATTTTTTTTCGTATTCAGGGATCTTCAAAATAGGTGTTTCCGGTGAATTTCAAAAATTTGACACAACTGCAATACTTCCGCCTACTAGAATTAAGAGAAAGTAACTTTTCTCTTATTGCAATTCTCACAGTTCTCTTTGACAATTTTCTTAAATCTGAGAATGTTTACTGTATGATTAGTTCTATCTCATGCCAGATGATTGAACGTAATCGTACTGTTTGGGAATGTACGTAGAAGGAAGCTTGGCCTCTCTCGGTTTCCTTAAATCAATTTTTAAATAATTAGTGAAATAAATTTACGACTGTTTGCTGGTTTTTATTAAATGAACCATGTTATAATTACTTTGGTTATAGTTATTTGTCTTTATCATTAATTTCCCTCCTTCCTGCCAAATAGTTTTCTTAGAAGAAGAGGGAGGTCTCTCTTGTTTGAAACTTACCTTATGAACAGTATTAAAAAGTTTTGTATTCATTAAATTCAAGAATTATGACTTTTTCAAATCTTTTGTATTTCAATGTAGTACGTAAAATTAATTCCAATATTAATGGAATTATTCAGATTTTTATTGAACTTAATTTATAAATAAATTAATAAATTAATATCTTAGCAATGTATAATACATACATATTTTCATCCTTCCCTTATTTAAGATTGTAGACCGTACTTTGGGAAGTCTGAACTTATTACTTTTTTCTTAGTGTTTAGTAAGAGCAAATATTGTAATTGTTTCAAATTTTCGATATGGAATGATATGGAATCATACTTAAATCAATTTTTTGGAAATGAGTTTCAAATTGAAGTAGAGTAATATTTTTGTGTGTTGTTTGTTATCCAAGTTTTACGAAAAAGATCTGGTATGAAACACACACTCAACTTTCTCTTGCCCCAGTTTTCAAAATTGTAATTGACAAACTTTATAGTTAGTCCGAATGTAATGAAATTCGTCGATGTTTTTATGGAGAAAATCACATAAACTGTTCAGTAAAAGCGCACTTCCGGTTTACTAATTTTCTTGAAACTCAGAATTTTGGCCATCTATTTATTTCTAATTAATTTTGTTTGGATGATAGAATTGTATAATCAATTATGATAGCACTTTAGAGAAAACCATACCCCTCCACTAAAAAGTATCCGTAAATGAATTTTCTCAGAGAAAAGTTTTTAATTAAAGTTGTAGATCTTTGTATGTTTAATTTATATATAATTTTCAAGAAAAGCGTCTTAGACATTTTTGAGAAATCGACGAAAAAGTGAAAAAATCATTTGGTAAAGTGGTAATGTAAACATACTTCCGTTATATCCGATTTTTTTGAATCTTGAATTTCAACAACATATTCAACACTAATTAACGTATTTATATGATAGAGTTTTGTATAACCTGAATAGCACCTTCGATGAAAACCTACCCCACCCCTCCCCCCAGAAGTCCCTCAAATGAAATTTTTCCCCAGAGAAACATTACAATAAATTTCTAGACACATACAAAGTTGAAGAAAATCGTCGGAGCCATTTTTGAGAAAAACGCAAAAAGTAAAAAAATCAACTAGTAAAGTGGTACTTCCGGTTGAGGAATTTCGACAGATAACGTAGGGTCAGATCTCATGGTGATACTAAACGGAATATTAAGTTTCAACTTTCTACGGTTTTTCGTTTTTGAGCTATGGTGTTCACATACATATACACACACCCGTGCACGCACACAGGCGCGCGCACACACACGCACACAGAGAACATTTGCTAAAAACCACTTTTTTGCATCAGGGGACCTCAAAACGGATATTTCCGGTGAAAACTCGATATCGAAAATTTGACACGATTACAATACTTTCTCTTACTAGGAGTAAGAGAAAGTAAAAATTGTAAATCCTTGTATATGTAGTTGATATACTATGTTTAAAGAAAATCGTTGGAGCCATTTTTGAAAAAATGGCAAAAAAATGCAAAAAAAAAATTTCAGTAAAGTGGTACTTCCGGTTGAGAAATTTTGACAGGTAACGTACTATCAGATCCCATGGTGATACCTATACGGAAGTTTTAACATTCTGCGTTTTTTTGTTTTTGAGCTATACTGTACGCATACACAAACACACACACACACACGCCATTTTCTAAAAACCACTTTTATGGACTGACTCAGGGGGCTCAAAACGGATATTTCCGGTGAAAACTCGATATTGGAAATTTGGCACGATTATAGTTTTCCTTTTACTAGGAGTATGAGAAAGTATAAACAGGTAGTCTTTAACCCCAAAACTTGTATATAGTATGCGCAAATTAATTTCGAAATGTTCCCTATACTTCCTGTGTCTTATACTGTAAGAGGAAGTAAGAAATTATTTTTAGAGAAAAAAGATGGATTCTATTCATTAAATCGTGAATCCACTAATGAATAGGAAAGCCCTGACTGATGTATATCTGAATAATATGGAAACTGAGAATAACTAAGGTTTATTCCAAAGGTTATTTACGTACGTAAATAGACGTAGAATGTTCTCCATTAAACTCAATTTGCTAGATGAATGAGAATATGGCATTGAGGCTCACCGTCACTATCCTAGAAAAGCACTGTTTTATGAATCGAAATAATTCAACATCCCAGTATGCTCGGCGATTACCATGACAGTCAGATAGTTTATATTGGCAGCATTGTCTTACCGTCAAAATTTTCCCACATGTAAGTTACCTTTTGAACATGTTTATATAGTATCCTCTTTTTATTTGCATCTGTTTTGATAAACGAATAATTAATTATTTTACGTTTCTATTTAAGGGGGGCACTTATAATCAACGTCTGTTTAATAATTATTATATATCTCCACTTCTGCTAATTTCAACTGCATACATTACTTATTAACATATAAACACTTTCAAACGCCTCTTAGCTGAAATTTTAACGTTTTAACAATCTCCAGCATCCGCCCTTCTTTATTATCTAATTAAAAAGTGAATAAATTAAATTTCATCTATATTTTTATTAATTATTTTTTTATGCGTGTGACTCTTCTAGCGGCTATGTTATTTTTTTCTATAAAGTTTCTAATTACTCGCATCTAGCTTCATCTGTCTTCGGTGTTTTTGCGTTCACGACTAAATACATTCTAGTTTAAAAGAAATTATTGGAAAGCCCAAACGGCTTCTGTCATTGATCCAGTTTGTGAGATATAGTAAGATAAAACTTTACTTTCTCTTATTTCTAGTAAGAGGAAATATTGTAATCGTGCCAAATTTTCAATATCGAGTTTTCATCGAAAATTTCCGTTTTGTGGTCCCCTGAGTCCAAAAAAGTGTTTTAAGCAAAGGTCTGTATGTGGGTGGGTATATTGTATATGTAGTTATATATGTGTGTGTATGTGAACAGCACAGCTCAAAAACGAAAAACCGTAGAAAGTTGAAACTTGATATTCCATTTAGGTATCCCCATGGGATTTGACAGTACGTTATCTGTCAAAATTTCTCAACCGGAAGTACACTTTTTACGTGTTTTTTTTTTTTACTTTTTTGCAATTTTCTCAAAATGGTTCCGACGATTTCTCAAACTTGATACATAAACTACATATCAAAGAGCTAACAACTTTATTTGAAACATTTCTGGCGGAAAAATTCATTAAGGGTACTTTTAGGGGTGGGGTGGGGTTAGGTTTTCATCTAAAGTGCTATTTCAGTTTATTAGACAATTCTATCATCTAAATAATGTTAATTAGAATGAAATATGTTGTTGAAATTACGAGTTTGGAAAAAATCGGATGACTGGAAGTTCGTTTACTTTACCACTTTACTAAATAATTTTTTCACTTTTTTGCGATTTTCTCAAAAATGGCTACAACGGTTTTCTATAACTTTCATTTTAAAATATCTTCAATCTTTCAAGATCTATAACTTTCATTTTAAAATATTTCTCCGGAAAAATTCATTAAGGGTACTTTTAGGGGTGGGGTGGGGTTAGGTTTTCATCTAAAGTGCTATTTCAGTTTATTAGACAATTCTATCATCTAAATAATGTTAATTAGAATGAAATATGTTGTTGAAATTACGAGTTTGGAAAAAATCGGATGACTGGAAGTTCGTTTACTTTACCACTTTACTAAATAATTTTTTCACTTTTTTGCGATTTTCTCAAAAATAGCTACAACGGTTTTCTTGAAACTTCATATATAATCTACCTATACAAAGATCTATAACTTTCATGTTAAAATATTTCTCTGGGAAAGGGCACTTATAGGGGCGGTATGGCGATGTTTTTCTCTAAAGTGCTAACATAGTTGATTATACAATTCTATCATCCAAACAAAGTTATTTAGAAATAAATAGATGGCCAAAATTCCGAGTTTCAAGAATAGCAGTAAACCAGAAGTGCGCTTTTACTGAACAGTTTTTTTTTCAGTTTTCGACGAATTTCATTAAATTTGGTACACAAACTATAATTCTGAGAACTGGAGTAAGAGAAAGTTGTGTGAGTGTTTCACACCAGATTTCTTTTACTTAGTGTAGAAGGCCCTTGGCTCTTACTAAAAGTAAAAGTAGTGAAAATGTAAAAAAATGGAACTTTGGCGAAAAAAGGGTCATAGGCTGGTGCGGACAATCGCCTCGTTTGTAGGGACGGGAAAAATAATGTAACAAGCAGTCTTCATTATTAATACTGTGATAGTTGTACGTATATTTGGATAGTTCAACGTATTGTATGGAATAGTTCCTATTTATAAACCATTTTTTTTACAAACATATCACCTTTCTAAAGGAAGAGAGCCCAGAATAAAACAAAATATAAATCCAAGGCTAAAATCTATTTGTATTAAAATGATCCCTCAGCCATGAAATAATGCATCATTTCATTTCTCTTGTATTAATTTAACAAATGATTTCCCAGTTATTATCTAATGGCCTATAAAATCACTAATTATTTTTTTGTAATATGATCATATATTTAATATTCTGTTTTTTATAATCAAGATTATACTTGAAAGTTGCAAAAAATACTGCAGCCAGATGAACTTTCCTTATATAGGCTTGTATTAGTTTATATATAACATTCATTTAATTTTTTTTTTTTTTTTTTGCCGAAGTTAACCAAAAAAAATTAACGATCAGAAAACAAAAAAATGTTCTGGTATGTAAATCTTAGATAATCCTGTGCTGTACCTACGTAATTTTCAGATATGATTTTGAAGGTACCGTTATAAGATTTGTGATACTGTTAGGAATTTGCGATGTTGTTAAAAATATCAAAAATTTTTTTTTTAACAAACTATGGTTATTTGTTATATAATGGGTTTGTATCAGAGATAGTTATCAACTTTCAACTTTCATATCAAGTGAGATAATGACTCAGACCAATTTATGAAAGACGCTCTGAGAATTTGTAGATGAGCAATGTCATTATCATTTTTAGATACCAGTGTGATCCACTGAACATTGACAAATTCAATTGATAATTTATTTGAATATGTGGATGGATCCGCAATGCTGGATAACATCTGGTATTCACAAACACAATTCACAAATGCCCATAAATAAGGTTAATTTTAATATTCGAAAAAAAAAACATTTGAATAAATAGGGATGACAAGTTGGACACCTTTTATATTCTATTCTAATGGTTGACATATCTGATTTAGTGTCCCCCCCTATAGAATATGTCTACTAAAAATCTGGAAATCAATAAATCTCTCTATTAAAATATACCCTACTGTTTCCATTAAAAATAATAATAAAATAAATGAAAAATTATGATATATTTTTTCAATTTTATTGTTACCATACCTCAATCATAGTGATTGCTGTTATCGACATGAAATTATTCTACGTAGACACATTTGAACCAGCACATCATAAAGTAACAAAACTTTATAACAAAACTGAGCTTTTTTCTTTTTTAACTGTGTGAAAATGGTTGATTTTAAACAATGTTGAAGTGAATATTTATTTAAACTTTATTTAAATTTGTGAAAACAATATGAAACCAAATATATTTACATTGGACTAATTATTATACCAGCTTTAGATTGTATAGCTGGGATACTCGACTCAATTGTGGCTCTGCGGCCCGTGTAGGAACCTTGGCCTCCTTCAGTACCTGATCCCAAGTCTATCTCTATCTATGCCTCTTCTTCTCCATTAGCTCATGTTCAGATGTTGGAGATCATTTTTCACATCGCACATCCAGCATAGCATAGGTCTCCACCTCGGTCTACTGCTTCCCCGGGGTGACCTTCCGACCCCCTTTCGAGGCACTCTTTTATTCTCCTTCTAAACACACGTCTCTAAACACACGGTTCAACCAAACATTCCAAGTCTCGCCGAATCCAATCATTCCAATCCAAAATCGTCAGAAAAATTGTTAATGCCCCCTTCTATGCGTCAAATCTCACCCCACATCAATACCTCAATATTCCTTACGTAGCGGAAGTTACTAAATCTAAATACATAAAGTTCCATCTGTCCCTCTCTGCTCACCGTAATCCATTAGTCCACCAGGTTCCACTTCCCTTCCAGATAATCCACCAAGACGATTGAATCTGTTATAAAAATAATTTGTAAAGGCAAATTTTATTTTATAAGTTAAATAAAAATTAAAAGTAAAGTAAAGGCAAAATAAAAACATAGCCGGCGGCTATTTAGTGCCGATCTGCCTGTAAATTGTCAGTAAGAGAACTAAAGTTCAGTTGCTAACAATAGGCATAAACAGTAGTAAAGTAAATAAAGTGAAGAGGTGCGCGCGTCTGTAGAGGCGATCGAGTTAGACTGCCCTGAGGCGAGACTTACAGGGCAGGTGTAAGTCAGTTTTTGCCACTTTTTTTGTGAGTGAGTTTTCTTATAGCGTCTAGCCGGATTTTCTTTTCCTGTAAAGTACAGTGAAATTATTAATTTGGAGACTGTAGTGTCGTTGTCGAGCTGAAAACTGCCGGAAAACAATTGACGAAAACCGGAAGTAGGGATTTGTGGCCGTCTCCCAACTGAAGAGAAAACTCCCGTGGAAAGTGGAAAACTCCTGCGGACCTTAGTGAGCATCACAGCAAGTATTATCTGTGCTTTTTTTTTTAGTGAAATTATACATTAAACAACTTAAATTAATGACGTTTCCGTTTTAAGCAGAGATAAATTAAATTTATTAATCGAATCCACTTACTGAAACTTGGCCAGGGAAGTATTATATTAACAATTAAATATAATCAGAACTACTGTACAGCTTTGGTATGTATTTTTGTTTATTCGCCATCAAAAGTGATAGCTTCCGTACTCACATTATGATTGAATAGATTTTCTCTTTTTTTTTACATCTACAGAACCAGGCAAATTGAATTTATTTTTGTTATTTTCTTGAAAGTACGGAGAATGTACGTTAATTGTGTTTAATTTTAGTTTGATTACAAAGCCAGAATTTCTTTTTTCTAAAGTTTTATATTTTCCTTGGATTTTTAAAAGTGTTAATTTAATTTAATTTTTATTTTTTTTGCCTGCAGTTTTCGCATTTTTTTTTAATATTGTAATATTTTTTTTTATTATATTTTTTTATAATAAATTGTATATGTTCATGTATTTAGGGCATTTATCTAAATATAATTTGTTTACTGTTTAGTCTTTATTACTGAGTTTTCTTACTTGTGAATACATTTTTGTTGTGTAATTGGCACTAAATAGTAGTATACCCAGAGCCGGAAGTCCAGAAAGTGTATATTGCCAGTACGGTTCGCTGTTACCGTTATTTGAATTTAACAGCGTGGCGCCCAGTTTAAATTTTTAGATTATTTACATTTTGCGATTTTCTTTGATTAATCGCCTAGTTCACACCGGACTCTAACTTGGAGTGGTATCAAATTTTAATTATTATTATTTTTTTTTTTTACGTCGTGATTTTATTTAACTTATGTTGGGGTAAGCATCTTTTTTTTGGAAATTTGTTTCACTCTTTTGTTGTTTCCTGGTTATTTATTTATTTGTTTACGTATTTGTTTATTATTACCTATTTATTTCTTTATTTATTTATCTCTTTATTTAAAAGTTTATCTATTGATTTATTATTTACTTATTTATTTATCTATTTAGTTTTTTCATTAGCAAATTAGGTTTTAATTCCTTTCCGCCAACCCTACCCTTCTCCACTGACACTAGTCGGGCATTTGAATGTACACTCTCCCTGTTCGAGATGCAGGTGTAACAAAACGCCACTGGCCTCGAGATTCTCTAATGAGTAACTGAAGTTATAAAGTGCCATATGTGTTTCTTATGGAGTCTCATCTGATTTAAGATTAGGAATATTTTTTAAAGCGGATGATGATGATGATGATGGAAAACTTCATTTCTTGAATATACTAGAGCTGTGAAAGAAGGATAGGTGTACCGGAAGAATACCAATAACAACAGATATTTGAATAAGTTCTTACCACAGAAAAATGTTCAACACTATTATTGTTCAAACGCACCTTCATACAATAATGTTAATTACGCCAAAATGGTTTACTACTTAGGCCAACAATTTATTCTGAAGAAGTCTATTGACAACACGATCTCATCCTGGAGACTATAATATTGTCAAAATAACTGATCATTTTTCCCTTCTTCGCAATTATAAAACTTATTCGCAACTTTAACATACAAAATGTTTTAAAGTGATTGAATGATTGAATGGCCGGGGGGATTAGCAATTCATTATTTCAGTTACAGTGATTTTTATTGCTGATATTTATTTGCATGCATTAAGAAAAAGAACTGTAGATTTTAAACGCAAATTGTAAAAAGTAATAAAACAGAACAAAATATAATTTAAGAAAAATTAAAAAAATAAATAAATTAATGTTAATATTAGGACACATCTATTTGTTTAAATTCTGGTAAAGAAATTTTCTTTAAATGTGTGTAAATTATGATGATTCCAAATGAAGAACATTTCTAGCTTAGATAAAGCATTTATATTTGCTGCAGTGCAGTACAGTAATTTATCTTTAAACCACACAGTAAAATGAAGAAAGATATTGTTGATTTTTCCTTGTAGTGTATACATTATTTCAACTAATATACAAAAGTTTTGGCTACAATCATCTAAAATGACACTGTAACTTTGATTGTCCGTTTTAGTTTATTTTTATTTAGATTTTTAAGATTTTTTTAATGTTTCTTGATCATTGAAGTTAAAAGAATGTTTGCCTTTTTCTGCGACAATCCGGTCAAAACTCTGGAGATTTACTGTAGTGATTGCACAAATAAACAATATTTTATTTCAATATTCTTTATGAAAACTGTTGGTTTGTTAAATCTGAACTTATTTTTGCATCTTCACCGTAACTATCTTTGTTAATATTAGTCCGAAATGTTAGGAATATGTCCGAAATGTTTCAATATATTTAATAAAAAGGAAAACAAAAAAAAATACAAAGGAAATAAATTAATCATTGTTGAATTTTTCTGTTGATCTACAATTAAAAAGATAACTTTCAAAAAATGCTGATAACTCAATATTAAAGGTATTATGACGGTGCATGATGATGTCCACATTTCAAAGCTGGCTATTTCCTAGGGAGTAGTAGGAAAAGTAGAGTCCTGGCGCAGATGACGTCATCAACGTCGGATCTAAACCCCCTTTCCCCCTTATCAACGATACGGTGGAGGCAAATTAAGAAGAAAATTTTTTAAAATATACCAGGTTTTGATCCTAGGACCTTTCACTCCAAAAGCGGGCAGCTCTATCCACTACACGTCACTGCCTGTTGGAATCGTATGTATATTTATGTTTTGCCAAGTTGATCGCTAATTAATATGTATAAATTAAACTGGTCATATGATATTCTCAGTGTATAAAAAAACATAAATACAATAATAAAAAAAATAGTATTAGCGGCCTCATCTCAATTGAAAGAGCAACCGGAGCGTGACACCGGAGAGAGTGAGAGAGTAACGAACTTAACTTAGAAAGGAGCGAACAACTTGTTAGGACTTAAATGTACATACGATCCAAAAGGCAGTGATGGTGTAGTGGTCAGAGCTACCGGCTTTTGGAGTAATAGATCCCAGGATCAAAACTTGTTATATTTTAAAAATTTGTTTCTTCTTGATTTGCTTCCACCCTACCGTTGATAGGTGGAAGGGGGGTTTAAATCCGACGTTGATGACGTCATCTGTGCCAGAACTCTCTTTTCTCTACTACTATAAGGAGGTCTTTGGCATGATTGATTACAACTACTGGTACTTTTCGATCATTCTTAATTAATTTAAAATACTCAATACCTAGTTTAACCAAGGATTCAGGATTTAGTTCTCGTAGGATTCTAGCGGTATTGAACCGGCATCAAGACTAAAAGAAGAGCTATAATTATTTTGTTAGCTGGTAGAACTAAAAGCTAGGGGAACCGCGATATGCTGTCCAAATAAAAGTTAACTTCTTTTGTATTCATTTTATAAGTTTGACGCTTCTGTTTTTTTATTGAAAATTATAATAAAAAAAAAAAAAAAACAGGTATAAAAACACTCAGTCGATTTTCTCTGACTATTGTTAATACAATATTATAAAGTTGACTAAGTTTTCTTTACACTCGAAATTTTTTACTCAGTTTCACATAAATATAGAAATGATGTGGATACATATATCTCTACCTATGGCTGATAATATTTAAGGTTATCACATTCCAGTACAGAAGACCGCAATAATTGAACAAACTACAAAAAAATTCGAAATTTTACGTCACACACTCCTTCAGGAACTCGATATTATTACAAATACAAGAGATACGTATGGTATCTATATATAGTTAATACGTCTAGATTAAAAGAATTCATAATAATTGTTTTAACGGAAAAACCAATTCTTCGACGTCACACTTCCGGTTAACGATTGATTTTTTTATTTTTTTTTTAATATTTGGAATACTAGCGATACTTCTAATGTGTTATTAGTATTATTATAAATGTGATGGAACTATGTTGGAAAGCGGAACGTAAGCTTCTCCCTTCCCTCCCCCCGGAAACCCACAAAAAAACAATTTCCTAGAAAAATGTTACAAATAAAAGTGATAAGCATCTGTTTGGGCATTATACAAAGTTTAAGGAAAATCGTTGTAGCCTTTTTCTAAAAAAAAATTTTGAAAAACTATGTAAAGTTGCACTTTCTATTGATTGATTTTTTCCCAGAATTATCGTGTCAGATACTGTGGTGATGCCTATAAAATTTGAGGGCCATCTGATTTTTCATTTTTGAGGTATTTTATTCACACATATAGAGAGTGTCCCAAGATATATGGATAACGACTTCTTATCAAACTGAGATAGCTAGAAAACAACTAAAAGAAAATCTGGTGTGAAGTACATGATTCTCTTAGTCCTGTTCTCAAAATTATAATTGACAAACATTAAAGTTTGTGCACCGAATTTAACGAAATTCATCGAAAATTGAAAAAACAGTTCAGTAAAAACGCACTTCCGGTTTACTAATTTTCTTAAAACTCGGAATTTTGGCCATCTATTTATTTCTAATTAATTTTGTTTGGATAATAGAATTGTATAATCAACTATGCTAGCAATTTAGAGGAAGCTGTAACCCCACGCCCCCCATCACTCAAAAGTGCCCTTAAATGATTTTTCCCAGAGAAATGTTTGAAATAAAAGTTGTAGATCTTTGCATGTTTAGTTTATATACGAAGATTCAAGAAAATCGTCGGAGCCATTTTTTAGAAAATCGCGAAAAAGTGAAAAAAAAATCATTTAGTAAAGTGGTAATGTAAACGCACTTCCGGTTATCCGATTTTTTTCATACTCGGAATGTCAACAACATATTTAATTCTAATTAACACTATTAAGAAGGCTGAATTGTCTAATAAACTGAAATAGCACTTTAGATGAAAACCTAACCCCACCCCTCCCCCGGAAGTGCCTTAAATGAATTTTCCTGGAGAAATATTTCAAATAAAAGTTGTAGCTCTTTGAATATGTAGTTGATATATCAAGTTTGAAGAAAATCGTCGGAGCCATTTTTGAGAAAATTGCAAAAACGTAAAAAAAACAACTACTAAAGTGGTACTTCCGGTTGAGAAATTTTGTCAGATAATATACTGTCAAATTCCATGGTGATACCTAAACTGAATATCAAGTTTCAACTTTCTATGGTTTTTCATTTTTGAGCTATGCTGTTCACACACACACACACACACACACACACACACAGGCCATTTGCTAAAAACACTTTTTTTGACTCAGGGGACCTCAAAAAGGATATTTCCGGTGAAAACTCGATATCGAAAATTTGACACGATTACAATACTTCCTCTTACTAAGAACTTTGTAAGTTCTTTGAGCGGGTTTTTTTCTTTGAGCGGTATTTTACAAGTTATGAATGAAAACATGATTCCTATAAGAAATTTCAAAATGATATAACGGTTTTTTTATTGAATAAGAAGAAAAGTACTATTTTATTATAAATTTTACTCCTCATTAATTACAGATCTTGCGCGAACTGACGTCCAGCATTAGAGATGCATACACATGCTTTTTCCTGCCAATTGTATCTTACGGCCAAAGAAAAGATTCGGCTTTAACCGAGTTACAGGCATCTAATATTCTCTGCTTTAGTTCATCTACGGATGCAATCCCGGCTTGGTTCTGATGTACCTATGTTTAGAAATGCTTTTAGGTAAGCAGAAATAAGAAAAGAAAGAAAAAAAAGTTATGAATAATGACCTTGTTTTTAGGTATCCCCAAAGAAATTAAATCGTTCAAGTAAATTTTTCTTACAAAAAATGGAGTAATCTAAAATAAAAACCACACCTCCCCATTTGAAAAAATGAAGTTGGTACCTGTAGGCACCAAAACAAATTTGCAAATTAAATTTTTGGATTTCTAACAAAAAATCTCCGGGGACACGTATTTTTTAGTTTTTTTCTAGCTACCTTAGTTTTCGATAAAATGTCATTATCCATATACCTTGGGTCACTCTATATATATATTTTTTAAGGGTTCTGTACTGCGACCATTGATGATCTATTGTACCCCCTCTGGAGCTGTAGATGAGCTGCTCATCTACAGCATCCTCTCCAGCTTGAGCTCCCTAAGGAATCCCAAGGTCCTGGAGGATTCTAGGGTGGATATTTCCTCCTCCTCTAACTGGTAATGACCCAGGCTATTAAATCTTGAGGCTCCAGTCTGTGAGGAGATGTATCGGGGTTTCGTCCATCTCCCCACAGAATCTACATATACCATCATCTTCTAGGCCCAGTTTTTTCAGGTGTCCCCTGAGTAAGCAGTGACCCGTAAGAATACGGATCTTATTCTTACTCAGACTGATGCAGGCTTTTGTCTTTCCTGGTCGATAGCCTTCTAGACAGACCTTTGTCTGCCTCAGTCTCAGAAGAGTGTTCCAGAGACAACCTTTTTTTTGCCACTAAGAATACCTGGTCGCTGACCCCACAAAAGGGCTCTGACCCCAAGAGAGGAGATGCAGCGCCTTCTTTTGCCAGGATGTCGGCCATCTCATTACCTTCCATGACTTTATGTATCTTCTTCTGCCTAGGTCGTTAAGCAAACGTAAGCATTCCCATACCATTTTAGAACTGATAACAAAGGAGCTTAATGCTTTAATGGTAACCTGACTACCGGATAGGATAACTATCTCCTATTTCCATGTCTCCAATATCCTCTATCGAGGTTCAACTGAATTCACCTTCCAATAGCGTAAAATTCCGCCTGGAAGATGCTGGGAAACATGCCCATGGGTTCCGAGTGTTTGGTTTTAGGATCTTAGAGGGGCTTAGACCATCTGTATACCACTTAATGGCATGCTTGGTAATACTGGCTTCATAAATATATAAGTAGATGAGATTGACGGGTTCTAGGCCACTTTTTTTGCACAAGATGGCGGCCGTCCCCCTCTCCCACCTCTCACCCGAGTCACATTACCCCTCTCCCACCACATAACCCCCCTCCCCCAATCTAGTCCCAACTTCCCCTCCCCCTCCCCCTCCCTTTTCCTGTAGGCGAAAAAA
>JAAEAF010010801.1:0-24531 GCA_011037195.1 Triatoma infestans | reverse complement strand
ACCTAGGAATACTCCGATACATTTCCCTGAAGTTCTGCGACGTCAGGGAACATCTAAAGAAAGTTCAAATTTTCTTTTTATATCAGTAAATGGGTGAGCAACTTGCTTGTTAAGAATCAAAATTTATCGGTCATACTTAAGAAGTTTGCTGTGTTGAATATACTAACAACAGAATTTTAAGCCCATTTTGGGTAAAAAAATACATTAATTAATTTAAAGTAGGTATAATAAAAGCATTGGTGATGCCATGTTTAGAAGGTATTAACATTTTATAAACACTGATATTTTCCATTTAAAAGGTATTCTATGTTGGTATTAATTTTAGAAGACTAAAATTTCTATGTAGTAATAATTATTATTTTATAAATGGTTTACATTAAATTACACTTAAGTTGAGGGGGAACTAATGTTAATTACAGAGAAAACAGAAATATGCTTTTCCTCCATTTTGTCTTGTTATTTTCAGTTCCAGGTTTATGTACAAGAATGGATGTGTGTATGCCACGAAATATATTTTATAATAACAATGGTATAATAATAATAAAATTATGTAATTAAATTAAGTAGAAAATTCAATGTTGCTATTTAAAAGAATAAACTTTTCTCACTCTGTCTCTCTCTTTCTCCACACAAGACCTATACAGGTACAAGTATTTATATATATATATATACATACATATATAACTGCCTTGGGGAGACCTCCAGCGACCATTGACATTTGGGATCAACGTACTTATTGAATAAACATTAAAAGGGTATACCTATACCCCTCGAATATATATAAATATATATATATATATATATACATACACACACACACACACACACACACACACACACACACACCCCGACACAAACATTATACAAGTCCTTTTCCTCCTACACGTTAACTATATATGCACACAAAACACACAGACAAAATTATACATTTGATCCTTCCAAAAAGTTTTTGTTTGGAGAAAAAAGAAGACGTAAAAAAAAACAACAATAAATTCCCAATACTATCTACTAGATCGTCTAGAATAAAAAGTCCACGGTCGAATAAGCATTTTTACTTGCTCGTGTTGGTGTTAAAAAAGAAGTATTGTGTACGTGTCAAATTTTCGAATTTTTTTTTTTTTTTTAATCTGCTTCAAGAATTCTTTGAAACAAAAATAAGTGATCCAATTTGAAATAAGAGACTTGGTTTCGAAATCTCTTATTTCTGTAGCTTAAAAAAAAAAAAGAATTGATGACATACATATTTGGAATCTTCGAAAAAATTGAAGTAGAGTTATCATCATTTGGATTTTTGTTTTCTATCTGGCGAACTTGCCAAGACAGGTGGGAGGTGCGTGTTAAAATATTGTCACCCTGGTATATCTGTAGATTTGTAAGTAATTAATTGTTTTCTTGGCAATCCCGGAAAACTTGTGCACGCATGCCATTGACAAGTATTGTGCACTTACAGAGGTTGTGTAGGATGCAAAATTTGTTTCGAACTGTATATACTGTACGGAATTCATGTTAAATCAACAACGCTACGACCATAAAAATGTTTAACTGGAATGGCATATAACTCTGATTTTTGTGGGGGGGGGGGGATTAAAAAGTACATTTTGAGTGAAAATTTGGTGCCCTTTATTTTGGCATACGGAATTTTTAGAGCATACTTACTCTAGTGGCTTAAACATGAATTTATGTTTCAGAGATATTTTCCATGATAGGTTGCTTCTTTTTGTGATCATCGACCGGTTTTGGGCGTTCGCCCATCATTAGGATGTTTTTGTCAAAACAATGTGATACCATAGACTTTCACAGGGCAAATTTAGTTTTTTTTCTCTTTTATTGAATATTTACAACTGTTCTATAAGGAACAACATAAAAACAAGTTCTAAAAGGAACAACATAAATGTGATGTATGAACAAATATACAAATGGCGTGATATTTGTGAATGATGGTCATCCAATGATGATCATCACTAGTCGACAAATTGGTCACGTGACCAGCGGCTCCTCAGCCTTCTGTGAGGATTAGAAGGAAGTGTCGTTGAAGATAAATTTGTAGCTACAGGGTTAGGATGTGATAGGAGTTTTTGATGGAAGCTATTTAAACGCAAGTTTGGCAAGTTCAGAAACGAATGGAATTTTGAGATCATGGTGAATAGTTGTTAGATTACTGACAAAAAAGGGTGCGTTTAGGATATGACGGAGGATCTTAGACTGTAGGGTCTGTATTTTGTTAATGTTAGATCGTTTTGCAGTTCCGTAAAGTCATATGGGAGCCAAAGGAGAAAGATATAGTCGTCTTTTGTTGTTGAGTGTAAGTTTTGAGCGTTGGTCTAGTAGTCTCTTTAGGAGCTTGTATCTATTATTCAGTTCAATGCGGTTAAGCCTTGTGTATGGATTCCAAGTAAGTCGCTTGTCCAGGTACAGTCCTTTGGTACCGCACATGGTCTGCTGAGGGAATAGGTGAGCCATATAAGTAGACAGGAGCAAGAGTTTTTCGTTTTAGTGTAAAGACGATGTACTTGGATTTCTGTGGGTTGATTTTTATTCGCCATTTTTGAAGGCAGGATTCAAAGAATCCGGTGGGTTTGTAGAGAGCGAACTGCTAGAGTAAGATCAGTATGGGTGGAAAGGATTGCAGTGTCGTCAGCGAAGGTGTATAAAGGTGTTGGGATGTGAAGGTAAGTCAGCTGTGTAGGGAGTACAGAGCAGGGGAGCTAAAACACTTCCTTGGTGGTACTCCAGCAAGAATGGGATGAATAGAAGATTGAGAATTACCATGAATTACTTGGAAGAATCGGTCTGTGAGGTAGGAGTCAAGAATGAGATAGTAAGCAGTGGGTAGACAGCGCTTAAGTTTGGTCAAATTTAATTGATGCACTTTTTTTTATTCTCTGTGCAAGTCTATGTTATCACACTGTTTTGATAAAAAACATCCTGATAACGGGTGAACGCCCGAAACCGGTCCAATGACCACAAAAAAAATCAGGTTATCACGGAAAATATCTCTGATGCTTTCTAGCTCTGCGGAACCAAACACAACAATGAATTTGTGTATTGCTTAACGGTGCCATTTTATTTATTTAAATCTAGGGCGGTGAGGGGAACGTTACTTCGTTCTCAGGACATAGCAGGTATCATTAGTCTACCTGACAGTGTACCACTAATTGAAATGATGGTTTAGTGTTAAGCTAAAGCCGTTGGAGCCGTTTTCGTGAAAATTTCGAACACTATTCTGCAAAATAGTAGTTTCGTTTTTGAGCTTACTCTGATTTTAAAAACACAGTTGCTTCAAATTAATTATAACAATGTTATAAAATGTATTATAATTATATAGATAGTAAAACCATACAGACTCGGATAGTCTCGGATACTGATGTGAGACTTGGAGGAAACCTTAAAGTTGCAACTCCACCTCCACACATTCACCCATCATTTTCGTGGAAAAATGCAAAAAAAAAAAAATGAAACAAACAAAAAATATCATTGAGTAAAATCGCACTACCGGTTGTCGGATTTTGACGAAACGGCAGTGATGTCTAAACGGAATATCAAGATTAATAATTCCGGTGATATTTCCTTTTCCCTTACAGTAGTAAGAGATAGTGTTTACGAAAGAATTAATCTCTCATCTGCTAGGTTAGTTTCTAGGATTTTTCATCGAAATGATGAATATTCTCTATAAAAAAAAGAAAAAAGATTGAGGTTTATTTTTTCTTTTTCACGATAAAGCTGTCGTCATATTTTAGTTTTATATAGTTTTCCCAGAGGCGGTTTGGCGAGGGGGAGAAATACTGCAGAATGTTATTGATGTAGTAACGGTAGTGCTGTACTTGTGTGTGTGTGTGTGTGTGTATTTTGTGTGAGCGATGACGACAGAGACCCATGCCATGTGGAAATGTGGATGATACTTCATAAAACAAGAAGGACCAAGCAAAAAAAAAACTGACACGCGCACAGGCACCAGCCAGTTTGGCATGCTTGGCACAACTGTTGGCAGCTCTTAGAGGAGTCGGAGAGAGAGAAAGAAAGCAAGAGAGTGATCAGTAGAGAAGGGATTTCGTTTTCCTCGTTCAAGCATTTTTTTTTTTTTTACTTTTATTTCGCTTCTTATTCTTCCCATCCCATTTTGTATGGGACTAGTAAAGAGATGATAGAAGTTTGCTTTATATCTTCCCATTTTCTTCAACAATACATCCTAGTTCTGCCATACTCTAGTTTCAACCAATAAATCTCGAATCCTCCATCCTTCCAAACAAAAAAAAAAGAGAAAATAAAATGAGCTACCATGGTATTAGCTTACTATCACATTTCAAGAACAACCAAAAAGGGAAAGACAGAAGAAAAGCTATGTGAGAGGAGAAACAAAAAAATATATAAAGGAAAAAGGGGAGAGAAAATGGAATGTATTAGTTGGTGGGCTATAAAGATGGCAGACGAAATACTTACTTACATACATACAGACAGACAGATAGGCCAAAGAAAATAGTTAAACATTAAATCACACTAAAAGTAATTCGTATAAAAACTCCTTAGTATTTGAAGGAGTCTACTCTCTATCTGTCCCTCTCAGTTTCCTTCTTCCTTTCGAAACTTTCGAAATCCTGCGTAAATAAACAATAAATAAAACTTGCAGTGATTTATCAGCTTCTATATCTTTTCTTTTCCCTCCCACAAATTTTACCAAACTAGACTGTTGGATGGCTGTGTGTATGTAACAATACCTTGCAGTAACTATCCCAACATCTCATCCTATTTTTCTTCCTGCCCTAGATTTATAACCTATTTTATCTGTATATTTCTTCAACACAACCCCCATCCCGCCACATCGCATAGATAGCAACAAACCAAAACTATAATAATGTTTAAACTTACTAAAACAAATAAGTCTAGGGTCATTTGTACTTTCTCTAACTGCAATCCGTGAGTAAGTATTGCAATCGTGCGAGATTTTCACAGTCCAAAAAAAGTAGTTTTTAAAAAAATATTAAAAAACGAACAGTGACAGGAAGGCTCAAACTTGGTATTCCATTTAGGTACTATCACCCCATCAGACAAGAAGATTTTGGGCAAAATCCATCAACCGGATGTGTCACTTTTACTAAGTGATTTATGTTCAGTTTTTTTATGACTTTCTCAAAAAGGGGCTCCAAAGATTTTCTTTAAACTTAATATGTCAACTACACATACAAAGAGCTATAAGTTTTATTTGAAACATTTCTCAGGGAAATTGCATTTAAGGACATTTTTAGGGGAGGGATGGGGTTATGGTTTCCACTAATGTGCTATTTCAGTTCAACAATGTGCTACACAATTCTGTCAACTAAATAATATTAATAAGAATTATATAAATTGCCAAAATTCCCAATTTGAAGAAAATCGGTTGAGCGGAAGTGCGTCTTCACTGAATAGGTTTTTCAGTTTTGTGTGATTTTCTCAATAAAGATGCCGACGGTTTCAAACACTAATAAGAACTGTAAGTGAGAAAAAAATTTGCTATTTCGCAGTAAGAGAAAGTCGTGTGAGAGTTTCACACCATATTTTGTACTGCTGGTGAAATAATTTTATATAAAATGACAAATTTTCTTTTAAGTTTAATATTTACCCATTTGTTTTGACATAAATATAGAGAATATTATCTCTCCCGGCTGGAATAGAATTGATTACATTGTAGTCCAGTAGAGAGTGCCAATAATTTAAACCCCTATTTCACGTCACAAAGTCCGCGAATGAAAATAATTTTTTTTTTATGTTTCTACACCCAAAATCTCATTAAAGTCTCTACTCTTAATGTCGCACTTTCGATTACCCGATTTACTACAAATTTGTAATTCTAGCAACGCTGCTTCCATAATACTTCAATGTTATATAGGGGCGAGAATCATACAGTGTACTGAAGTGGTACTTTAGAGAAAAAGCTATACGGTACTATTCCCCCCAGGAACCCCCGAAAGATCAATTTTCCCCTGAAAAAAGGTTTAAAAGAAAAATGATTGGAATCTATGTAATTAGATAGTTTACGAAGTTTAAAGAATATCGTTGGAGCCGTTTTCGATAAAATCTAGATACTAATATTACAATATCTGGTCCGATGGAAGTAGTTACAAGTCTCAATGAATTCTCAAGGTGCTCTACAGATATTTTCGAGCTCTAATTTTATAATGTCAACCTTGAAAATAGTTGCTCACAAATGTTGATGTTGCCAAAAGAAAACGTAGACATGAATAAAGGCAGGATTGTGAGACGAGGGATATTAATCTCTGGGAAGATACGTTTTATAAAGTCTAGTCTTTATATGTTCTATTTGAAAAGTGGCAAATAACTTCTGTAGACAACTTCAAACTGGAGAGCGTGTTTCCTATTGTAAAAAGCGTAAATGAAACCAACTGTCCAGCGAAGATATTTCCTACCTAACTCCTTGGTAGTATCAGACATTTCGAATATTTCTGAATAGTATTAGAAAAACATTATTAAATTGTTTTTAATTTTTTTATTAGTTTAAAATTTATTGCTTGGCCGCATTCGAAGATTTCCTGGACCTGCAAGTTGGGCACCCAATTTTTAGAGTATTTTAGAACCTATTTAAAGATACTGCCTTCAAAGTAGCCTGACTATTCGGACCAGCTACGTACACCTTTTAAACGAACACCCTTTCGCTAATCCCAAGTAGATATAAAGAATTACCCAGCCTGGAAAACAGTGGTCGTGGTCCAAAGGCATCAATAAGTGTTCTCCTGTCTCAGAATGCACAGCATTTCCCAATTTTTTTTTATAGAATAGAATAGATTTCATTTGTTTTCGAGGAAATATCCCATCCAAATGGAGTTCTGGTTACAAATAATAAAATGAAGTGCATTTTAACTAGAAAATGAAGTGCATTAAACAAAAAATAAAATACAATAAAATGAAAAAATAAAAGGAAGTTCAAATTTAACTACAAAAATTAATACTGTAATGGTAAAACATAAATTAAGAGACAATTGTTCAAAACTAAAAATTAACCTTATAGAACAAAACTGTTAATGACAATTTAATTTTTAATATTTGCAATGAAGTCTCTAATTTTCAGTGCAGACACAACGTAAAAGTACACAATAACTTGTAGATATTATCAATTATCAATATATTTTATAAATTTTCTTCATTATCATTCTCAACATTAATATATTCAATTAAATATTTTTTCCTAGCAGTTCTAAATGCCGAGCATACTAACAAAAAGTGATAAAGAGTGTCTGGGGCGCCTAAATTTCAACAAATACAATGTATGTCGGAATCAAATCTGAAGAAATTGCCTTTAAAAATTATACGGCAATGTTCTGGATGTCCTAACCTCAGTTGGCTGACTATTTTTTGCTTTAAATACTACCTCTGAATTCTAAATGAATTTCTCTTGAGCACAAGTTACTAATTTTCCTGTATAAAGGATAAAACTAGAATTCAAAGCAGAGGTTATATCAACTGATAGATTATGATTTCTGACTTTTTCTAACTTATTAGAAATTTCTTTGGCTAGGCGGCAATCACTTTCGATTTCAAGAAAATATTGAGCACCATAACGAAGCAATTTGTTTCATTTGGAAGCACCAATTATATTTTAAATTGTTACTTGGATTGCGATCTATAGAAATTAATTTGTCCATACATATCTTTGGCAATCTATTATCTATCATCCATTTGTTTAACCCTGGACCACCAGTTTAACATCCTCTTAATGATCAGAGACATTTTCCGTGGTAGCCTGCTTCATTTTGTGGTCATCGACCGGTTTCGGGCGTTCGCCCATATTCAGGATGCGTTTTTTTTCAGACAGTGTGCCAACACAGACTCGAATAGAATTAACTGAGTTTTCACACTAACCTCCTAACAACGAATAACTAAGTTTACTCTATTCTAGTCTGTGTTGGCACACTGTCTGAAAAACGCATCCTGAAGATGGCGAACGCCCGAAACCGGTCGGTGACCACAAAACGAAGCAGGCTACCACGGAAAATGTCTCTGATGCTTTCCAGCTCTGCGGAACCAACCACCACAACAAATCCTCTTAATGACCTCATATTTAACATGATCTGTACCGGTTGTATTACGCTGCCAATTAAACACAGATTTAAAAAATTGGGTACTAATTACATTGATCTTAGAGCAGTACATTGGAGCCCACACTTCGCAAGCGTATAATAATGTTGCCCACACTATAGATCTAAAAAGTTCTGCTTTTGTACTCCACGTCTGATTTAGATTTCACAAGTACTCCTCTCACTCTGGAAACTGTCATTTTGTTTTTGTTTTTAAATTCATCAGCAGCTTGTGAAAAGACACCAGACAAGGAAAATGTAACACCCAAATAATTAAATCTGGTGCAGAGTTCCATTTGTTCGTTATTGTAAAATATAGTTCTAATATTTTTCTGCTTCCCTCCCCTTCTAAACTGAACCATTTTACTTTTAGCAATATTAACGTTTAAGGAATTGCGAGAACAATAATCAGACAGTATATTCAGGCATTTCCCAATTCATTCTCATCTGTTCAATGCCTGAGAGTATGCAAGTATTCAAAACAGTTAATGCCCGATAGAAACAAATATGGCGTCAATATCATAAAACAGCTAATTATAACCGTTCTACACATAACTAGAGACTTTTCAAAAATATTAAAAAAACTTCTTCAAAAAAAGCAATCTCAGGTAAATGCTCCTTATAGAAAGCAAATAGCTAACAATTACTACGTTTAGTAAATTCAGACACGCTTGGAAAGTATGGTTAATGTAAGAGTTTAACTAGAGTCGGGTCATAGCCCATCCTGGGAAAAATGGTGTACATACTCATGTTTGTAACTAAAACAAAATTGTGTAATTTTGTATCGTATTATTATTATTGTGGAAGAAATAAAGACTTCAATTAAAATATTTATTGTACGCATAATATAAGGCGCCTGTATTATTTCTTCTTTTTTATAAAAGTGTCTTCCTAAATTATTAATATTTATTGGAGTAGAACAAAAAAAAAATGGTGTAAATAGAACAAAGAACAAATTATTTCAAGTAATTAGTTCTATGTTTTCTCAAGGTATTTCCCTAAGAAGAATCATTTAGTCCATAATGTAGTGGGATGTTTGGCGAGTCGGAAGTAAAGATATAAGAGAATATGTGTAGATGTAGACACTATTCTATTCTAGAGCTCGCACCACCGGAAAGGAAGTAGATACAATCAGTCCTCAAGATCCCATTGTGCTCTCTGAATAACTCTTACATCAGCCCTGTTTCATTCATGAATAAAGTGGCCTGAGCCCTAGCGGCCATTCCGCCTACAGATGGGACAATAGTGATAGGAAGAAGACAAAAATGGTAAGGAGGTATGATTAACACCTCTTATCCACGGTCGAAGACTAAAAGTTCACATTCTGCTTGGAAGGAGATGGGGTGGAAAAATAGTTCCTCTTCTCTGTCTCGGGAAATAGTTGCCATCCCTAAGGTGCAGATGACGGTCTCAAGGAATTCAAAGTAAAGAATTCCTTTCACTCCCACTGCATAATTATATTTACATCAGAGGAAACTAATTCAGTTTCCTCGGAGACGAGTTGTCCGATCCATACCTCATATATTCAGGATAGGATTAAGATATCGAAAGAAATTTTCGATTCCAAGTACGGCATCAGAAATTCTCGGTCAAACTTGAAAAATCGTCAAAATCGCGACAAAGAGGAAGTACTGGGAGTCCATTTTATGGAAATGTTTTATAAGAATTTCATCTGATCCTCCTTATTAACTCACCTTGCTCTCTCTCCGCCCCCCAAAAAAGTCCAGTATATTCGTGAATCATAAAGGAGCCCTCCAAGAGTAAACCTGGAATGCGTCAGTCCAACCATACTGCCCCTGTAGCTGTAGTGGTGAGAGACAGTCTGATCAGGATTAAATTTAAACTGATCAAGCTTTGTTGGGTTTGACCGAAGGTGCTCCACACAGGTATAATCTGTTACCATCTATTTTTATGGCCAAACGTTGCAATTTTAAAGAGAATTTTATTAATTAGAGTAAGAGAATGTCATGTGAGTGTTGTACACCAGATTTTATTACTAAACTCTTAATTGATCTTAGCAATTTATATTTAAGTGAGGTGGTGGGGATAATATTTAGTTTTTTTTTACGGTAAAGTTTTACAGCAAAACGACTAAACGGAATATGACTAAATTGTACGATAGCATCTCTCTGGAAGCAACCAACAGAACTTGGAACAGCCTAATTCATATCAGCTTGTCCGGAAAAATTTTTCAAATAGAATTACTAGATTTGATTATGTGCAGTTGGCACTTTGATTATACAGTTTGAGAAATTTACGAAAAACTAAAAAAATCAATTTTGTTAAAGTTTCACTTTCGATTTCTGAATCGATTTTCTTCAAACTTCGAATTCTTGTGATGCATTTAAAATATCACATGATATTATAAAAACTTTAGAACCATAATATTATATTCAAATGTCACATTAGAAGAAAATTTGAAGTTATACCTAGTAACTCCAGAATCATTCCCCACCCAAAAAAAAAAAAAAAAAAAAAAAAAAAAAAAAAAAACAATGGTAGTACTTAAAGGGAATAAATCAAGTTGGTGTTTTCGGCAATTTTCTTTATTCGTTTTTGAGATATTTTGCTCAACAAAAAATATATACACCATATACACATATATACAAACAATTGGTTAAAAAAAAAAAAAAGAAAAGTTGTTTCTTACTGAGAAAAGCTAAAAACATATTATACTTCCGGTGGAAACTCAATATCAAAAATCTGAAACGATCATAATACTTCTTTCTTACTAGGAGCAAGGGGAGAGTAAAAATATAATTTTCCAAAAAAAGATTTTAAGAATAATATGGTTAGAAATAATGTGTTATATAAAAATTTGCTGGATTTAATTAATTATATATTTCATATAAATATGTGTATATATTTATATATACGTAACTACTGGGAATATATAAACATATATATGCAGCGAGTTTGTAGTTTGTCCTGAGATATTTAGCTTACGGCACGTTCTACTGACAGACAAACCAACGAGCTTTGAACATTAAACATAATCAAATCATTCTCTCTCTCTCTCTCTCTCTCTCTCTCTTACTCTCTCCGTTTCTACCCACCATCTAACTATAATATACCACTAGTACAGCTAAAATTTGTTTATAAGTTTGTGTATACGTGTGTTTGTTATGTATGTATATATACACTGTTATGTATATATATCTATATACACTGGTGGTGTATATAGTAGTGAAGAGGTCAACAACCCTGTGTTTTCAAGCTTACTAAATTATAATTTATCTTAGTTAAGAAAATATGGAGTCAATTTTTTTTCTCTCTCTATTTTATAATAAATATAAAAGCGTCTCGCTAACATAGAAAAATATACATATTAATTTGTAATTATTTCTCTTAGTTACTCCGAGAAAGAGAAATTGTTGCGATCGTGTCAAATTTTTGGAAATTGACTTTTCCCCTGGAAATAATGTTTTAAGGCCTCCTGGAATTCGAACCTCTAAAACATGAAATTGCAGAAAGCTTAAACCTGATAACTCGTATGAATGTTTCACACCAGATTTTTACTTTCTCTTAATCCTAGTAAGAGGAAGTATTGTAATCGTGTCAAATTTTCGATATCGAGCTTTCATCGGAAATGTCCGTTTTGGGGTTCTCTGAGTCCAAAAAAGTGGTTTTTAGCAAATGGTCTGTATGTATATATATATATATATGTGTGTGTGTGTATATGTGAACAGCACAGCTCAAAAACGAAATACCGTAGAAAGTTGAATCTTGATATTCCGTTTAGATATCACCATGGTATCTGATAGTGGGTCATCTGACAAAATTCCTCAACCGGAAGTACCACTTTACTGTTGGTTTTTTTACTTTTTTCCGTTTTTCTCAAAAATGGCTCCGACGATTTTTTTCAAACTTGTTATGTTAACTACACATACAAAGAGCTACAACTTTTATTTGAAACATTTCTCTGGCAAAATTCATTTAAGGGCAGTTAAGGGGGAGGGGTGGAGTTAGGTTTTCATCTAAAAACTATTTCAGTTTATTAAACAATTCTATCATCTAAATAATGTTAATTAGTAGTATTAGTATGTTAATTAGTATACGATATGTTGTTGAAATTCCGAGTTTCAAAAAAAATCGGATGACCGGAAGTGCGTTTACATTACCACTTTACTAGATAATTTTTTTCACATTTTTTCGCGATTTTGTCAAAAATATCTCCGACGATTTTCTTGAAACTTCCTATATCAACTAAACATCAAATATCTACAACTTTTTTTAAAAACATTTCTCTGGGAAAATTCATTTAAGGTCACTTTTGGAGGAGGGATGGGTTGTGATTGGTGGGGTTATGTTTTTCTCTAAAATGCTATCATAGTTGATTATAGAATTTCTATCATCCAAACAAAATTAATTAGAAATCAATAGATGGCCAAAATTCCGAGTTTCATGAAAATTAGTAAACCGGAAGTGCGCTTTTACTGGACAGTTTTTTCAATTTTCGACGAATTTCATTAAATTTGGGTACACAAGCTATAAAATTTGTCAATTATAATTTTGAGAACTGGAGTAACAGAAAGTTGTGTGATGTTTCACACCATATTTTTTTTTATGTTTTGAGGCGGGGAAGCAGTAACATAAATTTTCCGCGATCATAACCTACAATAGCGCACTTAATTCCAGATGTTAGACCTACCAGACCTAGTATTATTTCACAGCATGCATGGAAACTAGTAGATAAATATTATTCGTCCAGGATACACTTAGCAATTCGGCTATCCTAACTGCTAACATAATTGCCGGACATCTTCTAAGGTAATAATATCATAAATATAACATCATCATATATCATTCCAATAAACCTTTGTTCCATTTAAGTTTTGGATATTCGTTGACATTCACAGACAAACAAACTTACATTTACACAGAGAATATCCGCGAAATGTATTTTTTCGAACTCAGGGAGACTATAAAAAAAGCATATATTTCCAGTGAAAACTCAATTTCAAAATTCAGATACGCAAGACTTTCTCTTACTACAGTGAGAGAAACTTAATAAACATTAATTAACTAAAGATAAATTGACCATAACTTTTCTTTAAAAGGAGAAGAAAAAAAAATTACATTATATAGTAAAATGAAAGTGTAAATAAAATATTGATTATTGGAAGGTCCCATTTATTTGATTTAAAGAGTGGAAGGAATCGTAAATTAGTGAATAGGTAAAGTATTCCTACTCAAGGTAACACACATACAAACGCAGTCTTGTACACCATGTTAAGTGATGGAGTAGATAGCAATAACACTTTACTGGCCAGCCAATATCAACAATTCATGAGAAGTACAACTAATAAAATATATATATATATAATTCGCTAACCAATAACATTAGTTACTTAATCTTATAAATATTGTTCGCAATTTACAAGTGCCTCTTCCATTATTCTAATCTGATTATAAATCTTGGCCAATGGTAACCTCTCAGAATACCCTCGTTTTATGTATTCAACAATTCCTTGAACCATCTTACTTCACAGTTCAATTATATATCTCTAATTTTGTGCGCAAATTATTCATGAAAGAAATTTGTGTTTTTTTTTTTCATTGATTTGCCTCCTCTCATAGTAGTTATTGGCGCTAACTTTATAACAGTTTGAAAAAATCTGGTGCGAAACACAAATTGATAACAAAAATATTCTTAAAATTTTTTTATGTTTACTAACGCTTTTAAGGGCTTTTCATAAAAAAAAATTTGATAGGAGTTATCATGAACATACTTGAGTGTAACTAGTATGTGGATGCGTTCTCTATCGCACGCAACTAAAGCTTGGAGAGGCAGTTTAAATTTTAAGCTAATCGACAGGAGATCCCCATAACCCACAATAAATTAGCCCCCTCCCCAAAAAAACTCGTTCAAATAAAAGTGATACGTTTAGATCTATACAGTTAGTTTGCGGGTTTAAAGGTAATCGTTGTGATTAGGTCCTTGCAGAGCTGGGACCATAGAGATATTTTCTATCTTGATAAAATAGTACGATAACACAGACTTGGCACAGAGCAAAATCAGTAACATACACTACAACTTATACATTGCAACTGATTTTTGCTCTGTGCCAAGTCTGTGTTATCGCACTCCTTTTATCAAAACATCCTGATGATGCGCGAACGCCCGATCCACAAAATGAAGTAGACTATCACGGAAAATATCACTGATTATAGAAAACATTGCAGCCGTTTTCGACAACAATTTCCAAACCCCCCCCCCCTATTCGATAAAGTCGCACTTCCGATAAACCGATTTTCTCCAAATTGGAAATTTTAACAGTGCCTCTAAGTATCATATATTGTACTGAAGTAATAATACTTTATTGCAAAGCTTAACGCTATTGTTCCCGCAAAAAAATCAATTTTACAAGGAAAATATATCAAATAAATGTTACAAGCAGTTACGGTGTGTAGACAGTACTTAAGTTTAAAGAAAATCGTAGTACCCAAACTTATCTCAATCAAGTTGGAGCTTCCTGCGATGGTTTCAATTTTTGAGATATATTGTACATGGCTTCTTTCTCTCTTTCTCTCTCTCTCTCACACACACACACACACACACACACGCACTTTCTTACAGGGGTAAGAGAAAGTAAACCAATGAAATCTGATGTGAAATATTCACACCACTTTCACACTGTACTGATGTTTTCTTAAAAATAGAGATTTTGTACTGGTTAACTTCCCATCATGTGAATAGAATTTCATGGAGGAAACCCCTTAACATTTCAACTCCCCGAATTCCCCCTAAATCTAATAGCAGTGTAATTATTTCTCCGTCTCTCGAATTAAATCGTTGCGAAAAAATATTAAAAAATAATTGCTCAAAATGTTAATATTAAAATGAATTTTAGAAGTTAATGATTAAAGTAAGATTATAATTATTAAGGATAGATATTTAAGTAATAACAGTAACGGGGTTAGTAATGAGATGAAAGGAATATTACATGGATGTGGTGCTACTGTCTGGCATGTTTACCGCCATGGCCTCTTACTCGCTAAGGGGTTACATTACACAACAGGTCTCTCTCTATCTCTCGACTGGCACAGGTCAATGAACCCCCACCACAGCTACATGTGTGAGTGTATCTACAAAGATATACAATAACTCACCTGTTCTGATTTACTGATTGTATCATACAGTTATTGGAAATATATTCAAACATATTAACAAACACCTCTCCCCTGTGCCGCCCCTTGCCACCACTCACTCCTGCCCGACCACCGTCATTATACTTTCCCGTCCACAACAATAAGATTCCGTTTCTTTCTTTCTTTCTTTTTTGTCCATCTACCATTTCTTTTTTTTTATTTTGTTTTGTCAGTTTTGTCCTTCTTCAGGACAGGTGAAATAAATGGTCACATCTACCTTCCAGACGGACAAATGTCATATAAGTAGGTGCAGCAAACATTCTAAGTTCAAAGTTCATTGAACTTTTTTTTTCCTTTTTTTTTTCTTTCTAAAAATAGAGTTCAAACACACTTAAAAATAGAATCAAAATAGAATTTTTGTATTTTTTATTTGTCTTTTAACGTATTTCTATTAATATACTAGAATTTGATTTTTTTTGTTTTAAATATGTCTTTATTGCTGTAGAAGGAAGTATGGCAATAGTGTCAAATGTTCCATTATTGAGTATTCACTGGAAGTACATATTTTGAGGTCGCTAGAGCACGGGAAAAAATGTTTTTAGCGAATGATCTATGTATTTGTGTACAAAATATCTCCAACACGAAAAACCTCAGGGAGCTCAAACTCCCTAATTCCCTAATTCCATCTAGGTTTCCACCAGGTCTAACTAACCTTGAGATTTGTGTTAAAAATCCGGCCAACCGGAAGTGCGGTATTACTGATATAATTGTATACTATAACGTTGTGTACTATCTCTACAGATCCACGAAGCTATAAGCTTCATGACGGAACCGCTTTCAGCTTTGCTAGGCCTGATTAAAAGGGCGAAGCTTAAGGATGTGCTGTAACCTTACAGGGGATCCACAATAGTTATAGGTAAAACCCATCAATCGTAAGTGCGACTTTAATGAAAAGTTTTTTGCAATTTTCTCAAAACAGATTTTTTTTTAGTCCAAGTTTCTATACTATTACACATATAATATTTATCACTTTTATTTGAGACAGTTTCCCGTGGGAAATTGGTTTTTAGGTGGTTCTGGGGAAATAGTAGCGTCTAGCTTTCCTCTCAAGTGTTACTTCAATTCAATCTATCTTTCTTTCTGCCACTTATATAAAATTAATATACATTGATAATTAATTGATGACCAGATATTTGAATAGAGTGGAACTTTTTTAATTTTTTTTTTAATTTTTATTAATTTCTCTCGCTACAGACAACACTGTCGATCACCGAACAGTGGACCTGTAGAGGCTCCTAGGAAGAAAAAATCTAAGGGTACACTGGACTCGAACCCGGGACCTCCGCGTGGAAGTCCAATGCGCTAACCACTTAGCTGATCCCTCCCCTGAGAATGGAACTTACCAAACAAAACCATTATGATTATTATTCGTCTATGTGCACGGCCAAGCCATATTTAAAAAACATTTAAACTTTGCTGAAAGGATTGGTGTCTTGAGAGTAAACGGAAAAAAAAAAGAATTCTGTGAACGTAACTTTCTCTTACCCCATTTTATTTGACTGTATAATTAGTGTAGAACAATATTTAGTGTCTGTCTGGAAATCGTGGTCGTTTTCAAGAAAAATTCAAAAAACTCAAAAACCTATTCTGTAGAATCGCACTTCCGGTTTTCTTCAATTTTGGGAATTTTATCAATAAGAGCGTAATCAATAAGTGAGCGTATATCAATAAGTGAGCGTATATCAATAAGTGAGCGTAATCAATAAGTGAGCGTATTCAATAAGTGAGCGTATACGCAATAAGTAGGGCGTATAATGCAATTAATGAGCGTCATATCTAAGTGAGGGCGATATCAATAAGTGAGCGTAACAATAAGTAATGCGTATATCAGTAATTGAGGCGTATATTCAGATAATGACTATATCAAGTAGTGAGCGTATATCAATAAGTTGAGGCGTAATGCATATAGTGAGCGTATATCATATAAAGTTGAGGGCGTAATCAATAAGTGAGCGTAATATCGATAGAGTAGCGTATATCAATAAGTGAGCGTATATCAATAAGTGAGGCGTAATCAATGTAAAAAAAAAAAAAAAAAAAGTGAGCGTAATCATTAAGTGAGCGTATTCAATAAGTGAGCGTATATACAATAATTGAGGCGTAATCAATAAGTGGCGTATATCATAAAGTGGTACTTTAGAGGAAAGCATAACTACTTTAGCTACTGTTCCCCCAGAACCATCAATTTTCCCAGGAAAATGTTTCACATAAAAGTGATAGGGATTTATTGTGTAGATACTATACGAAGTTTAAAGAAAATTGTTGAAGCCGATTTCGAAAAAAATCACGAAAAAGTAAAAAAAAACAAAATAAGTAAAGTCGCATGTTTAGATTTTGCCCGAAATCTTCGTGTCTGATGCGATGATAGTGCCTAAATGGAATACCATATTTGAGCAATACTTAATCTTATTACAGGCAAGAGAAAGTAATAATCCCCTCCACAATCATTTATATGTAATACAGGACCAACTAAACTAAACTAAGCCAATGCATAAATTTGTTGAAAATCGGTTAAGCGGAAGTGCGACTTAATAGAATAAAGTTTTGACTTCGTTGGAGTTTTCTCGAAAACAATTTGTTTTCAAAGAAAACATTGGTTCCAAAAAAAAAAAAATATTTGACCTAGTCCTGCGATTTTTATGAATGAAAATTGAATGAACAAATTGAATGAAATTCGTCTAAAAAATTAAAAAAAGCGATTCCCGTATACTAATTTTCTTGAAACTCCGAATTTTGGCAATCTATTTATTTCTAATTAATTTTGTTTGGATGATAGGTTTGTATAATCAACTAAGATAGCACTTTAGAGAAAAACATAACCCCACCCATCTCCCAAAAAATCCCTTAAATGACTTTATCGGAACAAATGTTACAAATAATAGTTATAGCTTTTTTATGTGTAGTTCACATTCCAAGTTTAAAGAAATTGGAGTCGTTGTAGAGATAATAGCAGAAAACTGATAAATACTTCCTAGTAAAAACGCACTTCCAGTCATCCGATTTTTTCAAACTCGGAATTTCAACAACATATTTAATTCTAATTAATATTATTTGCATGATAGAATTGTGTAATAAACTAAAATAGCACTTTATAGCCAACTGTAACCCCACCTCAACCACAAAAGTACCCTTAAATGAATTTTCCCAGAGAAACGTTACAAATAAAAGTCGTAGCTCTTTTGTATGTGTAGTTGATATGCCAAGTTGCAAAAAAAAAAACATCGTTGGAGCCACTTTAGAAGAATCGAAAAAATGCATTAAAGTGGTATTTCCGGTTGAGGAATTTTGACAGATATCTACTGTCGGATTCCATGGTGATACCTAAACGGAATATCAAGTTTGAACTTTCTATGATTTTTCGTTTTTGAGCTATGCTGTTCACATACATAAATAGACCATTTTCTAAAAACGCCTTTTTTTGACTCAGAGGACCTCAAAACCGATATTTCCGGTGAAAACTCGATGTCGAAAATTTGACACGATTACAATACTTCCTCTTACTATGAGTAAGTGAAAGTAATTATTATTACTGAATCAAATAAATAAATCCGTTAATTTCTAACAAAAACTGCCAATAAGAACTCCAATTAAAATCCATTGTATTAAAATGCTTAAAAAAACCATGACTAGCCATAACAGTTGGTTTATTTTGGATTATTTAAAGTGAGATTTTGATTGAAAGTGATTATAAAATTTCTCTGTAATGCGTTTTAATAATAATAAGAAAGCGTAAATAATTAAAATATTGATGTTGGACAAAGTTATAGCAATTTATTTATTTATATTTTTTTTACTTTATGTTTTGGTAAATACATTTTATATAATTCTGTTCATCTGTTTATGTTTATTCATTTGTGTAATCCAATAATCTTAATACAATAACGGTTTTATTGGAATATATCGGTTATTGTTTGTATTCTGTTTTTTTTTTTTTTTTGGTTTATTATTTTTATTAAAAAAAGTTAAAAAGCTTCACATGTTTATTTTATTGCTTACATCTCATTCTCTTTTGTTTGCACAAACAATGTCATGGCTGTTTCGATCAACATTTCATTTTTAAGTAATCTTCTTTAATTTTTCATGCATTGAATTTTGTGTGTGTGTGTGTGTGTGAGAGAGAGAGAGAGAGTGAGTGAGAGAGAGAGAGAGAGAGAGAGAGAGTTATTGAGTGAATGAGAGAAAACAAAATATCACAAAATTAAAAACATCGCAAGAAGTTTCGGTTTTAGACACAATCATTGCATCCGATACGAAATGCTTTGTTTATACGACTGCGGTCATTATCCACCAACCGGAAATGATTTTTTTTATATTATATATTTTGGGAGATACACAGAGAGAGTTACGCTTTCCTCTAATATACCAATTAAATGCAATTTACTATACTTTCACTAGTATTGAAATACTATTAAATTCCTTGAATTCACTGAGTTAGCTTTTTTTTTTTGTTTTTTTACTTTCTCTTACTGCCGTTAGATTAGGACGTTTCGCGATCGTACAAAATTTTCGATATCGAGTTTTTACTGGAAATATACGTTTTGAGGTACTACCCTGAGTCTAGAAATGTGACTTTTAGAAATATCATGTATGTATGGATATGTGTATTTGTGTTACCGTAAATCAAAAAAGGAAAAATTGCAGTAAGTGGAAACTTGATGTTTAGTTTTAAATACTACCAGAGGACCGGAACAATAAGGTCAACCGGTAGTATCACTTTCAGTATTCACTTTCGGAGTGCATTTTTCATTTTTTTTTTTGTTTTTTTCTTGAAAAAGACTTAAGTGATTTTCTTTGTAAATTTTCTAATGTTTGTAATATTAGTTTTTTTAAACAGTTTTCCGAGTAAATCCATTTAAGGGGAGCTTAGGGTAAGGAAGGGTTAAGCTTTCCTCTAAAGTGACATTTCAATTTATTCTTACGACCCTATCATCTATAAAATATTAATTGTAATTAAATGTTTCCTTGTCGGCAAACTTTTGATGGAAACACTTCTGTTTAATACTTTTTCCCGAAAAAAATGATTTTTGAAAGGTTCTAAAGGGGGGGGCTGGAAGGTCACGCTTCCCACAAATTTTTGATTATATTGAAGATTACTAAAAATTTAGCAAAAAGCATTTTGGAGATAATTTGTCAATTATAACTGGGTAAGTTGCAGTTAGTGAAAGTCGCGTGAGTATCGATCAATCAATCAATCAATATAGTGTTTATTTAAGAAGAGAATATTACAATTTTGGCAAAATTAAAATGAACATTGCAACTTATATGCATGCAGTAGATACTCCGCCTGCAGGGTTGCTATTTACATTTATTTATTATCTAAGATAATGCTCATATTTTTATTTTACATATCTTTGTTCAATCTTTCTATATTTTTTGTTTATCTATTACTATTGAATTTATACAAATCCATAAAATGAAATAATTTCCACCACCATAGGAATAATAATAAAATAATGTGATAAAGATGATATTACCAATAAAAAAGGAAACCAAAATAATAATAATAAAATGAAAATAACATCTTCAATGGATTTAGACACTAAGACACAGCGCTATATATATGACACGTAAATAAAACAACTTGTAAGACTAAATTATAAATTGTGAACAATATTTTTATTCAAAATTGAATCCTTTAACAAGGGACAATGTAACTTAGGGCCTCTTTTAGGTAATGACATAAATTAATCCAATTATGGCCATTTAAACATTTACAAACTTCATCAATAGTCAAGGAGCTTTTATCAAAATATTTTTTTCTATAACAGGATAAGAAAGGGCAACGGAAAGAAAATGAACTATGTCCTCTACTTGTTTTAAATTACATAATGAGCATCCTGGGAACTATCAGGTTTAAAAGGTCTGTAATTTAAATTAAAAACTTCACTCCTAGCCTTTATTATTAATTTTATATCATTAAACGATCTATTTGTAATAGAGCCTACAAATTTAATTATGAATAAATTTTATGAAATTCTCCTTGTCTAGCCTTTGTTTTTGCTCTTAAGTCGTCTAAATATTTCACACCAGATTTGTTGAAACTTGAAAAACTTTGCAGAATTTTGGTACCTTTTAATTATTGGTACCATAATCACGCCCAAAAAAATATTGTCAAAATATCACGAAATTGTATGGTATATATATAATTACGTAATTAATTATTGTAACATGGTTTTTGTTTTTTATCTGCATTTACGTATAAGAGAATACATCTCTTTATAGAATAATAATAATAGTAATAATAATAATAAAACAATAGAAAATATAATAATCATAATGGTGTATTAACAAATAATTATATGGTGGAGTATAGCGTTATTCAATGGTACCAGAGTTGTCCCTAGATGGAACTAATTCATTTTGATATTTAATATTCCACCAGAGACTTGCAATATAAGTGGCAATCTAAGCGACTTACAGTATAGTAGAACGTTATCGCCTTGGCAGAACTGCTCCCGAGGTAGTAAAACTTTACGACCAGGGTATATAATACGGTATTCTGGCTCGATCTAGGCTGTCTACCATCTGACAAAGGATTCTTCTTGTGAAATAAATTAAAAAAAAAAAAAAAAGAAGTCTTATCTGAAAAAAAGAGATTGCGCAATAGAGAGCCGGGAAAACTGTCATATTGCTAACAGACAATTTTCGTTTGTTTTTTAAGTCGAAAGTTGTAATTAATAAGTAGTTCTCTTGAAACTAATGGGCATAGTAAAACCGTACAGTAGTTTGAAATGGCATTTCAGAGGAGAAACGACAGATCTCACGGCACCCTCAGAATACCCTAAAAATAATTTTCCAAGAAAAACATTTCAAATCCTTCTTGAAACGTGGAATTATTACTAAAAAAAAAAGTAGTCTAGTGTGAAACACTCACACAACTTTCTCTTATTGCAGTTTACAAAATTATAAAGGACCATTTTTATAGTTAGTATAACAAATTTAATGAAATTCGTCGGTGTTTTTATGGAGAAAAACTGAAAAAAACATTAACAAATTAATTTTCTTTATTATTGCAACGTTTAAATAGTTTAATTGGGCTGGCCATTAAAAAAAGATAGTAAGGGCTATTAATTCTATAACTTAGCGGACTTGTGTGAAGCGCTCTCTGTTTAAACCAACAAAGCTTGTACAGTTTAAGTTTAATCCTAACTACAGACTCGAAAATCCTTCTAAAATAATTTTTCAAATAGTAGCGATTCGTTTTCAACTTCCATGTTTAAAACAAATTCCAAAAAAAAACAACTCAAAAACCAATTCGTAAAATTGCACTCCCGGTTAATCGATTTTCTTCAAATTTGGAATTCCATCGAAATTTCTAATATATATTAAATATTATGAATATGTGGATAGGTCCGCAATGCTGGATAACATCTGGTATTTTATCCGAAGGTAGAATGCATATTTATTTTGTTCCTAGCTGGTTTTGGATTTTCATCAATCGACTATGATAACCTCTCGCACATACAAACCATAAGTGTCGAGTGAAAGGAAAACATTACGTTTGAAATGAACTTTCTGCACAAAATGGATAGATTTACTCTGACGATGCATGAAAATCCGAAACCGGTCAGGAACAAAAGTAAATATGCATGCTACGACGGATAAAAAACCAGATAAATATTATGAAGTTGGTAGAACCATACATTTTACTAAAGTGATACATTGAAAGAAAAGTGTAAACGCTTAGCACGCTATAGGGTTTTGAAAATGGTTCAAATAAAAGTGATAGGTATATATGTGTGTAGATAGTGAACGAAGTTTGAAAAAAAATAGTGAAAACTAAAAATAAAAAAAAACAGTTAAGTCGCGGTTGATGGATTTTGCTCGAAACCTTCGTGTCAAATGCGATAGTAGTGCATGCAAAACACACACAGACACATATACAGACAATTCGCTAAAAACATTTTGTTATACTTAAGAGACCTTAAAACATGTATTTCCGATGAAACTCAATTTCGAGTGAATTTTTATTTTCTGTAACTGCTGTTAGAGGAAGTATTGTAATCGTGAAGTGGTTTTTAGCAATTGTCCGCCCGTGTGTGTGTGTGTGTGTGTGTGTGTGTGTGTGTGTGTCAGCATACCTCAAAAAAGCAAAAATCGCAGAATGTTCAAACTAAATATTTCGTTTAAGTGCTATCAAGAGACTGAGAATAAGTATTTCGTAAAAATGGTTCAACCGGAAGTGCCACTTTACTGGATAGTTTTTCCAGTATTTTGTAATTTTTTCGAAAATGCTCCAATGATTTTCTTTAAACTTGAGATATCAAGTACGCTTCTACTTATTTGCAATATATAATGCGCTACAACTTTCATTTGAAACATTTTTCTGGGAAATTCAAATAAGTGGGGGTTTGGGGGAGGGGGGTTTAGGGTTTTCTCTGAAATGCGACATCTACATATTAGTAAATATTAAATGTGCTGCTAAAATTCCTTGTTTGAAGAAAATTGGTTGATTGCAATGCGAATTTATGGAATGTATATTTAGTTTCCTGTTATTTCCTCCATCCGTGGGTTTCACAAACACGGTACACAGACTATACTTGCAGAGATGGATCAAACAGTTGTATGAGTGTTTCATAAACGATCGTTTTATTATTTTCTTTTTCCTTATTTTAGTTGTTCTCTCTTCACTTTCCTTTTGTGTCAATAATATGAGATATTCCTTTTTCATATTCTTACCTTTTTATATTTCTCACTTCTTGGAAAATATGAATTTATATACAAACTAAGTTTAGGGTATAACTGAATGTGAATTGGAAGAAACCATTTTATTTATACAAAGGCAAGGCACCAATATAACAGCCTCTATTTCTACCTTTACCATGTTTTACACTCCTATCCAACCGGCTGTGGGCATGTGTTGAAGAGAGGATGTTGCTAAAAAGGAGTGTAACGTATCTATAGCGATCCATATAAAATATTTGACAGTAGGAAATATCCAGGGTGAGCCGCCCTCCATTCCCGGAAACTTGGGACTATTTGGTGAGCCATGCGAAGGGAATAGTTTGAGTTAAGAGGAAAAATAGGAGAGGGATCCTTTTTTTTCCCCAGTTATACCGTAGGGCATGTCGTCGTAGCTGCAGCCTTCCAGTTTTTAGAGAATGGGAGAGAAGATAGGACCTCTCTCACATACACGCAGAGTATCGACAAGTTTCCTGAAGGAAAGAGGAAACCCCGGAGAGGGTGAAGAGGAGATAAAAGGTACGACGGAGTGAAATAGCTAACAGAAGAGGGATGAAATATTATTAGACCTCCCAGGACCTAGAAACCACCCCTAGAAACTGCCACAGCATACACACACTTACCGAAGGCAAAG
>JAAEAF010010800.1:0-18530 GCA_011037195.1 Triatoma infestans | reverse complement strand
ATACACGCAGACACACACATACACTCCACACACAAAACACATACATATCTATTGCTAAAATTATTTTTCTTTGAATTCCGAGAAACTCAAAACATCTGTTTCCAGTGAAAACACGATTTCAAAAGTCTGATAGGTTTGCAATATTTCATCTTCTGTAATAAAAAAACAAAAACAAAATGAATTTCGAATGCAATTCTATTGAATGGGAAAAAATTATTTCAAGTAACCATGCAATATAATTAGAATAATGGTTAATTAGCTTGCCATTAAATAAGCAGAGTAAATTGGCTCAGATAATAGAAAAAAAAGAAGCAAAACAATATTATTAAGTGTAATTGGTTGTTTATATTGAAAAATGATAATTAAAATACTAGGAACTTTTATATTTCCTTTGAATTAAAATCGTCTGGAGTGGGTAGATTATTACATGGAAATTATTTGTAAACAATTCTTTATGTTCTTGATTTATTTCGACTTAGTCTTTTAGAAACAGAAAAAATTAACTCTGAAAACCTCACAATTTTATTTAATTAGTTAATAACTTGAATAAATTTCACAATTCTCAATTAATAAATCCTGTTACATTCTCTCTTATTCCTAATTAGAGGAAGTATTGCGATCCCGGCAAATTTCCGAAATTGAGTTTTCACCGGAAATACATATTTTGAGATTCTCTGAGAATGAAGAAAATGTTTTTAGTGAATGGTCTGTGTGTGTGTGTGTGTGTGTGTGTGTGTGTGTATATGAACAGAATATATCAAACAAGAAAATTCGTAGGAAGCTCAAACGCGTGATAATTGATATTCCATTTAGAAACTACTACTGCATCTGACTAAGGTTTCGGGCAAAATCCATCAAAGGAAGTGCGAGACTTTACTGAATATGTTTTTCGTTTCAGTTTTTCACGAAAACGGCTTCAAGAATTTTCTTTAAACTGCATATACTATAAATATACATATAAATATCTATTAATTTTATTTGAAACATTTTCCTGTGGAAAATTGATATTTTTGGGGTGTTTCTTAGGAAATATATTTTCTTTCGTTTTGCTTTCCTTTGAAGTATCACTATGGTGAATAGGAGGGGCGTATGGTAAGCACGCAGCAGTTCCCACACCGTTTAGTTCCGGCCTTCGCTACCTAGGGCGCTACTAACTGTAGCTTCCCATTTTCGTCAACGATGCTTGGTCAACACAGACTTTGCCCTCACGGGAATCGAACCTTGAATTCTCGCACGAAAGGCGAGTGCGCTAGCCACTAGACCAACGCGTGAGGACATCACCTACGTAATGTTAATATAAATTAGAAGCATTGCTAGAATTCCAAATTTGATGTAAATGGTTAACCGGAAGTACAATTCTACCGAAGAGGTTTTTGAATTTTTTGGAATTTTCTCGAAAACGTCTATAAAGATTTCCTTTACACTTGGCATGCTACTACACAGATATAAGCTTTCCAAAAAAAAAGTTATTTTGATTAGTAATGCGGTATTTTTAGCGTTAAATTTCAAATGTTATAATGCAGCTGGTTCAGTGCGCTTTACTGGGCCGCTAGAGCACAATACTTTTCTACCAGCCAAGGTTAGTAGATAGGTTACTTATCCCCCACCACCTCTATATTTATGTTAGGATATATGTAAAAATATGAGTTTAAAGAAAATTTGTCGTGTTATTAATATGTAATTGTACTAACAGGAGTTAGAGAAAGGCACGTGAGTGTTTCACACCAGATTTTTTTTTTTTTTAATTTAGGGCAAATTTATTTTGATGTACCGGAAACATTTATTTATACCTTTAGATGAGGGTTGCATTGAAGTTAAGTTACATTTAATTAGAATTGTAAGAAAATAAAGATTCGTATATATTTATTAAGCTACGTTCAAATGACATTAAAACATCCTACGGCCAAATCCAAACTAAACTATAACTTGATTATTAATTATTCCATCACCTAAGAAAGTAATTCATAAATAATAATATTTGTCCTGCCAGAGACGGTAATTAGTACGTAATAATATATATTCATTAAAAAAAAGGTTCCTACCCGGTTGAACAAAATTTCAATTTTTGCATTGCTGATTAATCTTAAATTGAAAAAAATCTGGTGTGAATCACTCACACAACTTTCTCTTATTCTTGTTAATACAATTTATATATAATATGACACATTTTCTTTAAACTTCATTTGTCCTAACACAAATATAGAATGGGGGGGGCGAGTTGCTAAACTACCAAACGAGGCAGGTAGTGAATGATTACATTCTATAGAGACTTACAATATTGAACATATTTGAATTTTAAAGTCACAGATTCCTCAGAGCCACCTAAAAACAACTTTATCAGAAAAATGTTTCAAATATAAAAGCGATACGATGTTTCTATCTAAGCAGCAAGCATTCCAAGTTTAAAGAAAATCGTTGTAACCGTTTTCGAGAAAATTCCAAAAAACTCAAAAACCTATTCTGCAAAATTCTTCCAGTACATCGATTTTCTTCAAATTTGGAATTCTATCAATGCTTCTAATGTGAAAATACCTATCACTTTTATTTGAAACGTTTCTCCAGGGAATATTGATTTTTTTGTGGGGTTCTGGGGGGAACAGTATAGCGCTCCTCTATCACTTCAGTAAAATACATGATTTTACCCTGTACATCAGAATTCCCTAAGAGAAGCATTGATGGAATTCCAAATTTGAAGAAAATCGGTTAACTGGAAGTACGGTATTGCCGTATAGGTTTTAGAGTTGTACAGGATTTTCTTTAAACCTGGAATGCATGCTGTACAGATAGAAACGTAACATTTTTATTTGATATATTTTTCTGAAAAAATTGACTTTAGAGGGGTGTTGGGATATGTCACTTAGTTTAAATATGAATTTGCTTAAGCTTCCTTGGTTTTGATATAGAGCACTCCACTTAAGGCTGCTCAAGAATACAAGTAAAATCCCACTACCATTATGGCCAGCGCTATGTACCGCTGCAATATGCTGTAAACATATAACGCTGCAATTTTGAAGGAAATTTTTTAATTAAATTGTATTAATTCGAGTAAGAGCAGTCAGTGATCGTGTAGGTATTTCACACCAGATTTTGCTTTTTTATTAACTTTACAAAAATTCATTGATCTGTTTTCGAGAAAAATTGGGAAACAGAAAAATCCATTTATCTAAGTTTTTCTCAGTTGATTGATTTTCTTCATATTTGGAATCAATTATCGTATAGATTGTTTCCCTTTTCCCCAATTTTGATCCAAAACTACTTTACTGTTTCCTTTAAACTTGGTTTATAAATTACAAAAAAAATAACAAAACAAAAGAACTAGTAAGAAAGAAAAATAATAAAGTATATTTTTATTTATTTTAAAATTAATCATCCGAAAAATCGGGGGGTAGACCTTCTGTGTTTATCTAAAAAATGACATCATTAAACTTAGTAATATAAACGATAATGACTCAAACAAAGAATCGTAACAAATATGAATAATAGTATTTGGAAATAAATATAGCAAACACCTGTTTGTCACATTAGATTGATTGTATTGTTAGCCATAATACCGGAACTGCACGTGAATAGCGTTCAGGGACGTTTCAGGTCCTTTTGTACACAGGAGGATGGAAATCCAAGCAAACTTTAGTACACAGTTTGTGTTTGTACACTAAAACTATATTTTTTTATTCTTTTTTTATGCAGATTTTACAAAAAAAACAAACTAAGTAATACAATTTGTTATATTGTCATCACTGAATACATAAATGATAACTATTCAACATCATTTAACTTATCTATTTAGTAAATATTTACATTAAGTTACAATATTGCATAATGTATTCTATTTGATTTACATTAGAATAGTTTTTTTTTTTATTGTGGACATTTTTTAAACAATCTTCTTCAACAATCAACCTAAAAGTGCGAAATAAACGTCTGGAGTAAAAGTGAGTTTGTTTATTTCATTTATTAGGTTTTCATGGCAACTATATGCTATAAACAACTGATGATGTTAATGAATTCAATGATTCTATCTCCCCTCTTAATTATTGTTCAATTACGTATTAATATAATTTGCAGAAAATATTTTTTCTCTAATCAAATTAATCTTGAAACAATTTGCGTATGAAACTTATAAGACCGTACTCTTTAAAATTTTATCACCTTACAGCTTTAGGTTTGAATTTCTAATGATAATCACTCGGTTTAAAAAAAAATAAATAAATCATACTGATTTGTGTCAGATTTATTTAATTTTCTTTGCAATTGGAAACCATATATTTAATATCTCTTTGAGCCTGAAAAATTGCCTTATTGAAAATAGTTTGCGTATCTATATACTGTGAACTGCGTATATCTCTCTCTCTCTCAAAAATCTGGTGTGAAACACACACAACTTTCTCTTACTCCAGTACTCGCATTATAATTGACAAAAATTTTATACTTTGTGTACCAAATTTAATGAAATAAGTAGAAAACTAAAAAAAACTGTTCACTAAAAGCGCACTTCCGGTGCACTAATTTGCTTGAAACTCGGAATTTTGGCCAGCCATTTATTTCTAATTAATTTTGTTTGGATGATAGAATTGTATAATCAACTATAATAACACTTTAGACAAAAGCATAACCCCACCCCTCCCCGAAAAGTGCCCTTAAATGAATGTTCTCAGAGAAATTTTAAATAAAAGTTGTAGATCTTTGCAGGTTTACTTTATATAGGAAGTTTCAAGAAAATCGTTTGAACCATTTTAGAGAAAATCGCGAAAAGTGAAAAAAATCATTTAGTAAAGTGTTAAAGTAAACGCACTTCCGGTTATCCGATTTTTTTCAAACTCGGAATTTCAACAACATATTTTATTCTAATTAACATTATTTAGATGACAAAATTGTCTAATAAACTGAAATTGCACGTTAGATGGAAACCTATCCCCACCCCACCCCCAAAACTGCCCTTAAATGAATTTTCCCAGAGAAATGTTTCAAATGAAGTTTTAGCTCTGTGTAAGTGTAGTTGATACGCCAATTTTAAAGAAAACCGTCGGAGCCATTTTTGAGAAAATCGCAAAAAAGTAAAAAAAAACAACTAGTAAAGTGATACCTCCGGTTGAGGAATTTTGAATTTTGGCAGATAAGGTATCCCATGGTGATACCTAGACGGAATATCATGTTTCAACTTTCTACGGTTTTCGTTTTTGGGCTATCCTGTTCACATACAAACATGCATATATATATAGGCCATTTGCTAAAACCACTTTTTTGGACTCAGGGGTCCTCCAAACGTATATTTCCGGTGAAAACGCGATATCGCAAATTTGACACGATTACAATACTTCCTCTTACTAGGAGTAAGAGAAAGTAAAAAAAAAAAAAATCGCATGAAGCGACTGGATAAAACAGCAAGGTTTCTGATCGAAATTCCATAACCAGAGAACCATATTACTGAACTGATTTTTTTCAGTTCGTTGCAATTTTCTCGGAAAATTACTTACTTGAACGATTTTCTGTTAACCTTTTTTTATTAATACTCTTACTCACTAGAAGTCGCTATCACTTTTATTTGAATCTTTAGCGGGACATGGGTAAATTGATTTTTAAGAAAAGAATGACATGAGGCTAATATTGTATGATTCTGCTATTAACTATAAAAATAAAGTTACTACCAAAATTCCGTGTTTAAAAAAAAAAACATTTGAGCGGAAATCCTAGTTAAGGGAAACAAAATAGTAAATTTTAATAGACAATTATCTAAGTAACTTTGGTGAAAATATAAATTCCATTTTAAGCTGAATCATAGATAGTAAGCAGCATTTATTTAATTGAATGAGAATTCTTTATTGCTTATAAAATACACTGTTTTAGCAAGGCTGAGTTTTTACAATATAATATAGAAGAAAGTCTAATATGAAATACGTAATATAAATAAGAAATCTTAAATCAGTAAACTAAGACGAAAATAGATTAATGCACTTTGTTTACCATAAAGTAACATAGTTATTTTTTACAGTTATTAATACAAAAATAAAAAATTAAATAAGATAAAATAAAAGGAACTCTATAATGAAATCCATATATTGAGCAATTTTAGATAATATAAAGGAGTACAAATTGAATCTGCTGTTAAAATATTACAAAACATTGGATCAATGTCTGAGGGATTATTGATTAATTGTGATGGATAAAACAGCTTCTGGAAATGATTATATAAAGTGCACTGTAATATAAAAAGCTCCCATTCATCCATCTTCCCTAAATTACATAAGTCATATATATGGATTCTGGTAAAAAGTTTAAATAGTATCATTAGAAATAAGTAAAAATGATATCAATTCCGAACCCTCTCTCCCATTAAGCGCAACTGGCTAAAGATTTTGAATTTATTAATGTAGCCATTGAACTTATTTCTTGATAATACTAATATAGAACTTTCATATTTTAAGTGGCAATTAATAAATAGAAAATATATCAATATTTAATCTGATATAATAATTAATAAACAATTAAAATTATTTAGGTCATCACAGAATCTGTTGCAACAAAAATCTTAAATAAAGATTGATTAATTAATTAATACAATAGTACATATTAGTGATCCGCATTGTTTTTATCTTATTGTTTCAGCATAGTACCTTATAAAGGAAAGACCCTGTAGCTCTTTCTATTCAGACATTACAGATTTAATAATTGTAGTTTTGTTGACTAAAATAAAAACAATTATCAAAGCGCCACTCTCTAGTGAAATTTAGTGTAATAATTTAGTAAATGACCAGAAGACGCTTGTCCATTGTGACAATAAAAATATGGGAAAATGAATAAGACGATTTGGCCAGATAGAATCAGAACGAACTTATGAGCACTGGATGAGGACATTCGATGGGTAGTTAGTGCAAAGAAACAATGAGCATATTTCATTATGTTCTGAAGCTAGCAGTAACGTCATACACGAAATATTAATCTCGTGTAAATTGTCTAATCATATGACGAACATCAATTTACATTCCAAGTTCATTCCAATTGTTTTAAATTAGTTAGTTTTTCTCTCTACTTAGCTGTCAAAAATCAAGCCAATGAGTACGATTTGCGATGTTATGCACCTACTCGTTCCAAATTTCTCGGGAACTACTTTTTTTTTATGCCTCTATATTATGAAACTCATTATTTTTTTATAGTGCGTCGATTTAGAATAGTGCAGATTATTCGGCTTTCCCTTTTTGTTTATGAAATTCATAAAATTCGCCATTCAATAACGACATTCAAACGCGCCAGTTTTTGCTGGACTGTGGCAACTTAGTGAACATTTTCTGTGAAAGGGCAAAGAAATGAGACGGAATTTTGTTATGTGATAGGCCAGATTTGTCATAGTAATAAGTGGATTTTTGTACGTTTATTTTTTTTAAGGAAGTTGTTTAAAAAGCAGAGTTAATCTAATCTAATTTAGAACCTCGGGGCCTCCTAGGAGGTTCAGCACTTAGACCTCAACTGGGCCCATTGTACACGCCTCACATCAGCCCTGTATCATTGAAAAACGCCAGGGCTGAGGTGAGTGAAAATTCTGATCCCGCCTTCGGCTCCAATTTGTGGACGCCAAATTTCAGGAATCGCCTGCGAGCATAGTGAACGCACTCTCCAAGAAGGTGAAACGATGTCTCATCCTTTTGTCCACATTTCCTGCTAAGTGAATCCTCAGAGAGACCCATATTATGCATATGTTTCCTACAAAGACAATGCCCTGTAACTAGGGTAGTAAGCCTCCTTAGCTCCATTTTCATTCTGCCGAGAATATAGTTTTGTAAGAGTATTTAAGGGGCCCTCCAGGACAAACTTAGAGTGCTTCATCCCCGCAATATTTATCCAATATATTGTATGTTTGCGTGTTAGCCATTTTTCAATAGGACCCCGGGCAGTTCTGTACGAAATCTCGCAGAATGGGTCCGGACCAATGGGTGTTCGTGAGGCGCCCTGCTTCGCCAGTCTGTCGGCCTCTATGTTGCCTTGAATGCCTTTATGTTCCGGCACCCAGCCGAAGGCTGTTGTGGTTTGCCAGAGATTCTAGCTGTAAAAAGCAGTGTTAACTCAAGAAATGCCACAACGAAATACAAAATAATCTGGTGTGAAACACTCACATGACTTTCTCTTGTTCTTGTTAATACAATTGTATATAAAATGCCAAATTTGCTTTAAACTTCAAATTGTACTCATTTGTCCTGACATAAATATAGAGGTGGGGGACAATAGAATAGAATAGAATCGGGGGGGGGGGTGCGCCTCATTCCACTGCGACCTACAAATTGAGGTCTATTGTGGATCCCCTTAAATTACAGAACAGCCCCCAGCCTTGCCCTCCTAATCAATCCTAGCAAAGCTGAGAGCGGCTCCGTCATGAAGCTTTTAGCTTCGGGATTGCCCGTCCCCAATTGAAGAAACCTAATCCTCGCCAGGCCGGCGCACTCACAAAGGATGTGCGCCGGGGTCTCCTCCTCTACCTTGCAGAATCGGCATACCGCACTATCCGCAAGTTGTAGGTGGTGCATGTGTCTATTCAGCCTACAATGCCCTGTTAGTAGACCCACAATTAACCTTATATCCCTTCGGGTTTGGCTCAGTAGGACTTTGGTAAATTTAGGCAAATGTCTTTTAATGAAGAGCTTTGCCTGCCTCTGTCCTGGTGTTCCCTCCCACCAACGCAGACGCTGATCTTCTATCCACCCCTTGATAGAAGTTTGGATAAGGCTCCTGGACAAGCCGCAGAAGGGTTCGGGGCCTATAAAGGTATCCTGCGAGCCCTCCCTGCTAGGGCATCCGCCCTCTCATTGCTCAGGAACCCCGCATGTCCCGGCACCCAGGCGAGTGTCAGTTTATTCCGAGTACCCACCTTGGTGAGGGCAAGTAGGCAGTCCCACACCAGTCTTGAGACTATTTGGTGTGAGGAAAGTGCCTTCAGGGCTGCCTGACTATTTGGTGTGAGGCCACTCTTCTACCCACTATCCTTTGCCTTATGATCTCCCTAGCGCAGAGTTGTAACGCCACGACTTCAGCCTGAAAGACCGTGGCGTACTTCCCTAGGCTGGCCTTAATTTTAACTTTAGGCCTGCCCCCGTAGACCCCAGCTCCGACACCAGTCGGAGTTTTGGATCCATCTGTGAGGTGGGGGACAAACATCTACATTATTGTCCAATTAACAGCGTCAAGAACATTGAACAACCCTCTTGTAACATTTGAAATATAACCCTTCAAATTCCGCAGAACTTCCTTAAGTCACTTTTTCGGATAAAAAATTTCAACTAAAAGTGCTAGGTTTGTATCTATCTGGACAGTTAGAGTCCGCTCTATCTCGTGCCCGAAATAATTATTCCAAAAACCTCAAAAACCTATTCTATAAATTTGCACCTCCGGTCAACCAAATTTTCTTCAAACTTGTATCAATTCTACCAATGCTTCTATTGTAAATTAATATTATATAGGTGGTAAAAATCATACATTATATTGAAGTGGTCTATTAGAGGAAAACTTGATTTCTTTTTTTTAAAGGGGATATGTACTGCGACCTGAAAGATCTATTGTCCTGCCAGCCTCCAAACAGTGTTCTCTAGCTACAGTAAATATTCCTTCCCTTAATTTAACTTTGCTATTCTCTCAGAACTCCCCAAAAAAAATCAATATTCCCGGAAGATTTTGCAAGTAAAAGTGGCACGCATTAATGTTTGTAGATAGTACACTTTTTCTTTTTTTTCCCTTTTTTTGAAGAAAAGGACTAATCAAAAAGAAGTGGAAAGAAAGATGAGGTGGTATGGATATGTGCGGCGAATGGCCCCAGCCAGATTGCCGGAAAGTTGCGGAATTGGGCCCTTTCTAGAAAAGGAAAAAGAGGAAGACCAGCAAGTCGATGGGAGGAAGAGATAGAAGAGGAGATGGTGGGGAGATGACTGAGAGACGGAGATTGGAAGGATAGGAGGCCGTGGAGAGAGCAACTGACTTTGAGGCGAACTCACCGAAGGGTAACGCCGTAAAATTGAAAGTAAAAGTAAGACAGTACACCAAGTTTAAAGAAAATCATTGGCGGAGATGTTTTCTAGAAAATCGCGAAATACTGAAAAAAAAACAACAACATTCAGTTAAGTATACTTCCGGTTGATGGATTTTGACGGAAATCTTCATATGCGGTGGTAGTATACCTAAATGGAATATCAAATTTGAACGATTTTTCATTTCTGCGATATTTTGTTCGCGAACACAAAGACACACACACACACTATACAGACCATTTGCTAAAAACTTTTTCATACTCTGAGGACCTCAAAACATGTTTCCATTGATAACACCATCTCGAAAATTTGGCATTAAAAATTTTGAGCCATTAACAAAATAGAAATGTTTAATGGACCCCTAAAATAAATATTAATAAATGATAAAGATACTTAAAGATAAAAGATAATAAAGATACTTAAACAAAAGGAAATATATCATTAAAAAAAAAAAAAAAAATCAGCTACAAAATGAAAAAACGCAAATTAAATTGGAAGGGAGTATTTTTTTTTTATTAAAACAATTAAAATATTGGTTAACGAAGAACTATAAAATGTAACAAACTTTGATTTTATTTTATTTTTTTTTTTACAATTTATTAAGTAACAGATTTGACCATGTGGTTAACATTGCAATGACGACAGCTAGTAATCAAAGTCATAAAAAAATTTAAAAAAAAAAAAAATTAAAGTAGAAGTAGGAACGCTTAATAAATGCAATTTAAACATAAGATCGGAATCAACAATCCACTACGTCATTGAGCTCTCCGCCTCCAATACCTGTTATTCAGATGTGTCACAATGATGTTAACCGCTGTATAATAATTTTCATCAATGTGATTGCTCAAGAATTTAATTTGGTTTGGGTTTACGTCTCAAGTTAACTATTATTATACTTATATATATATTTTTTATTTATTTTTAGTTTATCTACGTAAGTAAATGTCCAATATTTTTCTTTTTCATTCATTTCTCAGAGAAGTTATTAATTTTGTTGTAATCAAATATTATTTTCACTTATAATGTTATTTCTATCGGTTATTAAATCACTTTTCAAAATCTAAAGAAAAAAAACAAAGGAACGAGGATAATTTAATTTTTAATTTAGTGGTCAACCTGTTGTAGCCAGCGACCCCAATTTGATTTGGGGATCTCTGTCTTGATCTGCCGCAAGATGTTTTTTAATATTAAAATCCTTTACTTTGATGACTCTAACAGTATTATTGTCACTTATAAATTTACAATTCTTTCTAATTTATATGTACAATTAGGTTGTGTTTTCATTAATAATTTTGTCAAGATATTTAAATCTCGGCTGATACTCACCTAATGTAACATTTCCGTCAATTCAACTTCACAGTTTCCCTTTGATTTTCTTAAAAGAAAATATATCGGTGGTTTTGTACTACCTACTTAGTGCCATTTTTTTTTTTTTTTTTTTTTTTTTTTTTTTTTTTTTTTTTTTTTTTTTTTTTTTTTTTTTTTTTTTTTTTTTTTTTTTTTTTTTTTTTTTTTTTTTTTACGTTATGGGGTTTTAAACGTTTCCGGCAATTTCTTTATTTCAACAATTTCGTTAAAAATACTGTTATAGTATTTTCTAAAAACTACTTCATATTTTAAATCAATATTATTTTAAAATCTTCGACCAACTTTAAGTACAGAAGTTTAATTGTGGCGGAATCATTTTTCTTTTTGAAAATAGTTAAAAATTAGAAAACCCTAGAACGCAGTACTACACAATCTCGTCAAAACTTTTTTTCGTATATTGTTTGAATTCATATTTTTCCTGTTTAATAAGGACATGATTATTAATAATAAGTTATTTAAGTCTATTATTATATCGACCGTTACAATTTTTTCTCATTTTTTAATTCTTTAAGAAACTAATATTTTTTTAGGCTTGTTTAGACGAGTTTACAAATGGAATTACAGTTATTCTCGAATGTTGCGAGCTCAATAGAACAATAATTGTGATTGATAAGCAAAGAAATCAAATTGTCAAAAAAAAACTTAGTTCAATTAAAAGTATCTCTGAAATACATAAAGAATCTATATTCAAAAATATAATATCCTATACGGTAATTTTTGTGAAAAATCGAGAAACTTATCAATGCATCTATATTTAGTTTTTGACTTCGACAAATTTCAGTTCCTGATATTGAAGCTACGTAATTGTGGTCATGATATGTGTGCCTCAAGGAACCCTATATAGGTTTCTTTGCACCAAATTTTATTCAGGATGATATTTAAATTCATTGCAAATTCGTGACAGATTTTTTCCCCTTTTAAATTAAATTTTAGTTTTGACATTATTGTTAACTCGTATATTTTTCAAAAAAAAAAAAAAAAAAAAAAAAGCACTTAACTAAAAAAAAATTTCACATTCTATATATTAGAACATCTTTTTAGTATCGTGTTACCAAAAAAAAAAATGAACAAGACTTCAAAAAACGATTCGAGAAAAATTTTTGTATGTCTTAATTTTGGAAAAACACTTGAGTGTCAGTGGTTTGCTAAAAACCAACGTTTTGGCCAAGTTACAATGATCCTCTTCAGGATCGTCGCACCCTGAAGAGGAGCATTGCAACATGGGCGAAACGTCGATTTTTAGCAAACCACTGACGTAATCTCAACACGAAAACTCAAGTGTTTTTCATGAAAATGGCCGCGGAAACCTAAAAGTGATCATATATCTTAATGTTTGTTCAGTTAACGTGAAAAAAAAAAAATTGGCATTAATTAAAATTTGGTTAACTCATCATCAACAGAGTATTGAGTTAAAATAAGGATTTTGAGGGAAGCAAAAATTAATTGAGTTAATTGAGCAAATATTTCTAATTTCAAATATCTATAGTATTAGACTTTAACGTAAAAAATGAATATAAATAAAATAAAAATATAAAAGCAATCACACTGAACGATACTACATAACGATTTTCTATATAGTTTATTCTAAAACAAAGTATTCGCGATTGATGACACTTTTTTGGAATGATTGTCAGCTTTAAAGAACTCCCCCCACAAAAAATAACCTTTTGTACACCCGCATTGAAATAATTTGCATAAATCAAAATTATGAGCATCCGTAAACACGGTTCCGCTAATTGGTCTTGCTATTCTATCTATTTACCAGATACATGAAGTAATGCACGGTATTAAGTCTAGGATTATTTGAACATCAGTTCAGTGTAAAAATTTTAATAAAGGTGGATTGATTACTATAAAAATTCTATTTTCTTTGATGACAATTTTTTTCCCATTTTGTATCAAATTTCTGAAAGATTATAAATTTGTAATTATTACAATTTACAAGTTTTTTTTAAACATTTATATTTTTTATAAATTTTTTTTTAAAATTTTTCTCTTTATTTTCAGCAACAAGAATTACATACAATTTAATACAAATTGGATTGAACGAACAAATTCCTCTACCTTATGGTAAGTCTATGTTTATATTAAAAACAAATAAACTTTGTACTGGACGAAGGCCAACAAAATGTTATATCAGTTCTAAAAACATTGTTTGTATATATATATATATTTTTTTTTTTATAAAATATAATATTTATTGTATGTACACATATTAATAAAGTTAGTGTTAAAGTAAACGATCTCTAATTGTGGCAAAGTCGAGATATTGTCAAGAAGATACATAATAGTCTTTTACTTTAATTAGTAAAAAAATATTAAATCCGATTGCTTTCTGTTTTTTTTTTAGTTATTATCTAAAGGGTCATAGATGAAATAACAATCTAATAATCTAACTTTGATGACAATGATCGTGATTGATTTTTGAAATAGAATCGTCCGAAAATAAAATATAAGTATATTTTGTGGCCCACTTTTATAATAAGATAGTTTCTTTATTAAAATTATAGTAACATATTTATTAGTACATATATTTAAAGATAACCCATATAAATTGAAATACTCTAAGAGAAAATTGAGTTTTTCGCGTATTCTTGGGAAAATTCTCATGTTAAACCATAATTTCAAAATATCTTTTTTTACGTATCTACTACCTATAACATTTTGTATAAAACAAAAATTCCAAATTTAAACAAAAACTGCAATTTAAATTTTGTGGTCAAAAAAAAAAATGCCAGAAAGTAGCACAAAAAAAAGGAAAAAAGCTGACATCAGATTTTACATGATAGATTATATATATTTTACTAACTACTGTTACAGGAAGTATTGCGATCGTATCAGATTTTCAAATGGTTTTTAGAAAATGGTGTGTGTGTGTGTATGTGTGTGTGTGTGTGTGTGTGTGTGTGTGTGTGTGTGTGTGAAAAGAGTATGTCAAAAACGAAAAGTTTCAGTCAGATGCTACCACAGCATCAGACACGAAAATTTCGGACAAAATCCATCAACCGGAAGTGCACTATACTAAATGTTTTTTTTTTCATTTCACGTGATTTTTTTCGAAAATAGCTCCAACGATTTTCTTTAAACATTCTACATCAACTACACACATACAAAGAGTACAACTTTTATGCGAAACATTTCTCCGGGAAAATTCATTTAAAGGCCCTTTAGGGGGCGGAGGGAGGTTATGGTTTTCTCTAAAGTGCTATTTTAATTATTACACAATTCTATCATCTAAATAATTATTAATTAGAATTAAATATGCTATGGAAATCCCGAGTTTGAAGAAAATCGGATGATCCGAAGTGCGCTTTACTGAAAGTAGTTTTTTAATTTTTCTGCTATTTTCTCTAAAACGGCTGGAACGAGTTTTCTTTAAACTTAAAATATCAGCTGCAACTCTTTTATTTGTAACATTTCTCCCGGAAAATTTATTTAAGGGCACTTCTGGGGGAGAGGTGAGGTTATGTTTTTCTCTGTTGTGCTATTTTAGTTCAACAATGTGCTTTACAATTTTGTGAATTAAATAATATTAATTAGAATTAAATAAGTTGCCAAAATTCCCAGTTTGAAGAAAATCGTTTGAGCGGAAGTGCGACTTTACTGAATAGGTTTTTCATTTTTTTTGTGATTTTCTCCATAAAATGCCGACGGATTTAAATAGTAATAATAATTGTAAGTGTGAAGAAAATTTGCCATTTCGCTGTAAGAGAAAGTCGTGTGAGTGTTTCATACCAGATTTTTTTTTTTTTTATTATTATTAAGGCGCGTCAACATCTATGGTCATTGGCGCCCGGAGCCTTCTCAGTGCATTGCCAGGCCTCCGAGCAGTGTTCTCTCGTTACAGACAACACTGTCCATCACCGGACAGTGAGCTGTAGAGGCTCCTAGGAAGAAAAAATATAAGTGTAGCACCGCTGGACTCGATCCCGGGTCCTTCGCGTGGGAATCCAGTACGCTAACCATTTAGCTATTCCCTTCCCTATTAAGATGTTATTATTTATAAATATGACGTTGACTAGATTTTGCGAAAAATATTTGTACCTTTTTTTTAAGAACTAATTTGGCATAGTTTTATTATGAATAGAAATGTGACTAATATATGATTAATGTGACCTGATAAATTGAAATGACTAAGTTCCTTGAAACTTGGAATTTTGAATAATATTTTGCCTTCAAAGTTCTATCAATGGGACAATCTAATCTCTCCCAATACATTCCTTTTAAAATGATTTGTCTCGGAAAGAAAGGTTTCAAAATAAAGTGATAGGTCTCTGTGTGTATAGTTAGTAAATAAAGTGTAATGAAATCTCTGTGGTCTTCATGGAGAAAATTAAAGAAAACTGAAAAACTATTTCAGTACAGTCGCATTTCCGGTCTGCCGATTTCCCTCAAACTCAAAATTTTGGTAAAATACATTTAATTCTAATTAATATTTTTAGATGATAGAATTGTATAATAAACTGAAATAGCACTTTAGAGGAAAGCGTAAACACTATCCCACATAGAAATGAATTTTTCCGCTAAAAAAAAATTTCAAATACATGTCTCAGCTCATTTTATGTTTAATTAGTGAAGAAATGTTTTAAGAAAATCATTTGAGCCGTTTTTTTTTTTTTTTGTAAAAATCGTAAGAAACTAAAAAAAATGTGTCTAGTAAAATAGTTACTTCCGTTTGACCGTTAGAACTTAAAACGAAATATGACATCAACTTTGAAGTCTCTATGATTTTTCATTTCTGTGTAATGTGGACCAACATACACACAGAGAGATAATTTCAGATATTTACGAGGCCTTTAAAATATGTATTACCCAATACAAACACAAATTCGAAAATGAAAACAGAATTTGGAAAATTTGACACTTACGCAATACTTCAGTCTTACCAACAGTAAAATGAAAAAAAAACAACGAAAAGCCTCTATAAAATGACATAACTCCTTCTCTTTAATATAATTATTAACACATCATTATAATATGCAACCAAATATTTACTAAGATATTTCCAGCAAACACACTAATATAATTGAAAAAAAAAAAAAAAAAATTACCTTTGACCTACTTAGATTAGATAAAAAGATGAGACGTATTTTATTTATTTAAATTAAATGATCATAATTTTACCTTATTTTAAAAAATTACAAAGAAATGTCACTATTGCTTTTTATTTTATTTTATTGAAACTAAAAAAGAATTTCTTTTAATATTTATTCAAAAACATAAATAAATAAATAAATAAATAAACATTAATTAATTGAAATATTTATAAAAATATTTATTTTTATTAACCAAATAGAATTTTACTTGTACTTTTTTTTTTTTAATCATTATAATAAACAAAATACTCTGAACTATTATGTATGTATGTAAGTATGTACGTATGTGTGTGTCGTTTGTTACCTTGGAGATGCGTCAACCAAGTCGATCCTAGTGGTTTGCAATCGATTGTTTTGTATTATAGTCATTTGTGGTTTAGCATGTGACTCTTGCGCTTCAGTAATCAACAGACCTTTGTGCTTGAATGTGTTTCATGTTTTTTTAGCAATGTGAGAAAAAGAAAAACAAAAACAAAAAAATAGGAGAAAATCAGGTATGAATTTTCATTTCTCTTCTCTTTCACTTTGTCATTCTTCATTTTTATTAATTAAAAATATAATTAAGTTTTTAAGAAAAGACCTTAAACTTATTTAAATTATTTAATAAAATAATTTTTTCCATATTAATGAATATATAACGGATAATTTTTTTTATTTTATTTTTTTATTTCTTAAGGCTTATTTCAAATATACTTATATTATGTCCGAAGAAGTTAAGCACATATATAACTAATATTTCATTTTTCTTTAGTTTTTTTTTTTTTGTTGAAAATAAATTATCTAAACGGAAAGTAATATTACAAACCAATTTGGAAAAACAAAACAAAAAATAAATAAATAAATAAAAACCATTAAATATCGATAAGGAAAGCAGTTATTTTTTAAAGTCTATAGTACCGGGAAAACCTAGAACAGTTGCGTCAAATCAACCTTCTATCGTTTTTTAAAAAATTACCTGTCTCATTTTTTTATTTTATTTTTTTAAAAATCTTCTAATGACTCTTTTTTTTATTTATTTATTTTTTTTATTTTTTTTTTTTTTTGTGGTCAGCGTATGTGTGTATAATAGTGCTTTATGCATGGTTAGAGAAATTGGTGTGATGCTTTCAATTTTTATTTTTTTTTAAATCATTATTGTGATACTTTTTTTTTTTTTTTGTCAAGTAGCAAATATAATTTAATTAAAAAACAAATTGTTTAAACTTTTATTTAATTAGTTGACAATAATTATCAGTGCTAGATATTAAACGTCTTTTCATCATTTAATAAATCACTTTCTATGCAAATATTTGCATCCAGGTTCTATTTTGCAGTTTTATTAGTTAATATTTCTGAAAATAGAAATTAATATAAATTACATAATCTAGAAATATGCAGTTAGATACACAATGCTGGGATTTTGAACGAATTCTGAACGTTTTCGGATTCTCATTTATTACCAGAGAATATGGTTAAGTTTCTGTCACGCCAACTCGCCCAAAACCGGGCAGGACTAAAAAAAGTCATATACACATTTAGAGTATAGTAGTTTAGTATACAAACTTGACGTACAAACAAACACTAATACTTATTGGATACGGTGTAACTGAACAGTATTTAAATAGATTCAAACTAACGGACAACAAATACTTGTAAATGTGACAATCATACTGTACGAACTTAAGACCATTTAAGTTTCGAATGTAAACTACTTGACAAACATAGTTTAATATTAATTAAACATATATCAATCCCAGATGGACTTTGACTGCCTACTAAAAGAGATCTTCATACAATCTACTTTACTATTCTATACTATATTCTGATTCTATACTGAATCAAAGTATTAGAAGATAGCAAAGAACTGAAAAAAATAAGTCTAATACTGCAATTTTTCAAAGTTTTAATTTATTATTTATTTATACAGGAAGTATCCAGTTACAAATTTCACTTAAAGTGAAATTATATTTAATAATATATGTGCATACAAGACGTAATATTAACTTCCTGCAAACCGAATTTCTTCAAACTCGAAATTATAACCAAAAATTTAATCCTTATAAAATCGTATAATATATCGTAA